>JBAKBP010003338.1:0-155392 GCA_037953745.1 Lithodes maja
CCTATGTCAATATTGTGACCTCCATACCGGTCAGACCTTACATAGCAAGCTAATGATATTATGGCTCCAGACCCTATCCACAACCCTCAACACAATCCACTCTTAATATAACGAGTACCTGGTGTACCATAGCCGGTACAGTGTACCCCTATGTCAATATTGTGACCTCCATACCGGTCAGACCTTACATAGCAAGCTAAGGATATTGTGGCTCCAGATCAAATCCACAACCCTCAACACAATCCACTATTAATATAACGAGTACCTGGTGTACCATAGCCGGTACAGTGTACCCCTATGTCAATATTGTGACTTCCATACCGGTTAGACCTTACATAGCAAGCTAATGATATTGTGGCTCCAGACCCTATCCACTACCCTCAACACAATCCACTTTTAATATAACGAGTACTTGGTGTACCATAGCCGGTACAGTGTACCCCTATGTCAATATTGTGACCTCCATACCGGCCAGACCTTATATAGCAAGCTAATTATATTGTTGCTCCAGACCCTATCCACAACCCTCAACATAATCCACTATTAATATAACGAGTACCTGGTGTACCATAGCCGGTACATTGTACCCCTATGTCAATATTGTGACCTCCATACCGGTTAGACCTTACATAGCAAGCTAATGATAGTATGGCTATGGACCCTATCCACAACCCTCAACACAATCCACTATTAATATAACGAGTACCTGGTGTACCATAGCCGGTACAGTGTACCCCTATGTCAATATTGTGATCTCCATACCGGTCAGCCCTTACATAGCAAGCTAATGATATTATGTCTCCAGACCCTATCCCCAACCCTCAACACAATCCACTATTATTATAACGTGTACCTGGTGTACCATAGCCGGTACAGTGTACCCCTATGTCAATATTGTGACCTCCATACCGGGCAGACCTCCTGTAGCAAGCTAATGATATTGTGGCTCCAGACCCTATCCCCAACCCTCAACACAATCCACTATTAATATAACGTGTACCTGGTGTACCATAGCCGGTACAGTGTACCCCTATGTCAATATTGTGACCTCCATACTGGTCAGACCTCATATAGCAAGCTAATGATATTGTGGCTCCAGACCCTATCCCCAACCTTCAACACAGTCCACTATTAATATAACGAGTACCTGGTGTACCATAGCCGGTACAGTGTACCCCTATGTCAATATTGTGACCTCGATACCGGTCAGACCTTACATAGCAAGCTAATGATATTATGGCTCCAGACCCTATCTACAACCCTCAACACAATCCACTATTAATATAACGTGTACCTGGTGTACCATAGCCTGTACAGTGTACCCCTATGTCAATATTCTGACCTCCATACCGGTCAGACCTTCTATAGCAAGCTAATTATATTGTGGCTCCAGACCCTATCCACAACCCTCAACTTAATCCACTATTAATATAACGTGTACCTGGTGTACCATAGCCGGTACAGTGTACCCCTATGTCAATATTGTGACCCCCATACCGGTCAGACCTCATATTGCAAGCTAATGATATTGTGGCTCCAGACCCTATCCACAACCCTCAACACAATCCACTATTAATATAACGAGTACCTGGTGTACCATAGCCGGTACAGTGTACCCCTATGTCAATATTGTGACCTCCATACCGGTCAGACCATACATAGCAAGCTCAAAATATTATGGCTCCAGAACCTATCCACAACCCTCAACACAATCAACTATTAATATAACGAGTACTTGGTGTACCATAGCCGGTACAGTGTACCCCTATGTCAATATTGTGGCCTCCATACCGGTCAGACCTTACATAGCAAGCTAATTATATTATGGCTCCAGACCCTATCCACAATCCTCAAAACAATCCACTATTAATATAACGAGTACCTGGTGTACCATAGCCGGTACAGTGTACCCCTATGTCAATATTGTGACCTCCATACCGGTCAGACCTTACATAGCAAGCTAATGATATTATGGCCCCAGACCCTATCCCCAACCCTCAACACAATCCACTATTATTATAACGTGTACCTGGTGTACCATAGCCGATACAGTGTACCCCTATGTCAATATTGTGACCTCCATACCGGTCAGACCTCATATAGCAAGCTAATGATATTATGGCTCCAGACCCTATCCCCAACCCTCAACAATCCACTATTATTATAACGTGTACCTGGTGTACCATAGCCGGTACAGTGTACCCCTATGTCAATAGTGTGACCTCCATAATATAACGAGTACCTGGTGTACCATAGCCGGTACAGTGTACCCCTATGTCAATATTGTGACCTCCATTCCGGTTAGACCTTACATAACAAGCTAATGATATTGTGGCTCCAGACCCTATTCACAACCCTCAACACAAAACACTATTAATATAACGAGTACTTGGTGTACCATAGCCGGTACAGTGTACCCCTATGTCAATATTTTGACCTCCATACCGGTCAGACCATATATAACAAGCTAATTATATTGTGGCTCCAGACCCTATCCACAACCCTCAACACAATCCACTATTAATATAACGAGTACCTGGTGTACCATAGCCGGTACATTGTACCCCTATGTCAATATTGTGACCTCCATACCGGTTAGACCTTACATAGCAACCTAATGATATTGTGGCTATGGACCCTATCCACAACCCTCAACACAATCCACTATTAATATAAAGAGTACCTGGTGTACCATAGCTGGTACAGTGTACCCCTATGTCAATATTGTGATCTCCATACCGGTCAGACCTTACATAGCAAGCTAATGATATTATGTCTTCAGACCCTATCCCCAACCCTCAACACAATCCCCTATTATTATAACGTGTACCTGGTGTACCATAGCCGGTACAGTGTACCCCTATGTCAATATTGTGACCTCCATACTGGTCAGACCTCATATAGCAAGCTAATGATATTGTGGCTCCAGACCCTATCCCCAACCCTCAACACAGTCCACTATTAATATAAAGAGTACCTGGTGTACCATAGCCGGTACAGTGTACCCCTATGTCAATATTGTGACCTCCGTACCGGTCAGACCTTACATAGCAAGCTAATGATATTATGGCTCCAGACCCTATCCACAACCCTCAACACAATCCACTATTAATATAACGAGTACCTGGTGTACCATAGCCGGTACAGTGTACCCCTATGTCAATATTGTGACCTCCATACCGGTCAGACCTTACATAGCAAGCTAATGATATTATGGCTCCAGACCCTATCCACAACCCTCAACACAATCCACTATTAATATAACGTGTACCTGGTGTACCATAGCCGGTACAGTGTACCCCTATGTCAATATTGTGACCTCCATATCGGTCAGACCTTCTACAGCAAGCTAATGATATTGTGGCTCCAGACCCTATCCACAACCCTCAACTTAATCCACAATTAATATAATGTGTACCTGGTGTACTATAGCCGGTACAGTGTACCCCTATGTCAATATTGTGACCCCCATATCGGTCAGACCTCATATAGCAAGCTAATGATATTATGGCTCCAGACCCTATCCACAACCCTCAACACAATCCACTATTAATATAATGAGTACCTGGTGTACCATAGCCGGTACGTGTACCCCTATGTCAATATTGTGACCTCCATACCAGTCAGACCTTACATAGCAAGCTAATGATATTATGGCTCGTGACCCTATCCACAACCCTCAACACAATCCACTATTAATATAACGAGTACCTGGTGTACCATAGCCGGTACAGTGTACCCCTATGTCAATATTGTGACCTCCATACCGGTCAGACCTTACATAGCAAGCTAATGATATAATGGCTCCAGACACTATCCACAACCCTCAACACAATCCACTATTAATATAACAAGTAACTGGTGTACCATAGCCGGTACAGTGTACCCCTATGTCAATATTGTGACCTCCATACCGGTCAGGCCTTACATAGCAAGCTAATGATATTATGGCTCCAGACCCTATCTACAACCCTCAACACAATCCACTATTAATATAACGTTTACCTGGTGTACCATATCCGGTACAGTATACCCCTATGTCAATATTGTGACCTCCGTACCGGTCAGACCTTCTATAGCAAGCTAATGATATTGTGGCTCCAGACCCTATTCACAACCCTCAACTTAATCCACTATTACTATAACGTGTACCTGGTGTACCATAGCCGGTACAGTGTACCCCTATGTCAATATTGTGACCCCCATACCGGTCAGACCTCATATAGCAAGCTAATGATATTGTGGCTCCAGACCCTATCCACAACCCTCAACACAATCCACTATTAATATAACGAGTACCTGGTGTACCATAGCCGGTACATTGTACCCCTATGTCAATATTGTGACCTCCATACCGGTCAGACCTTACATAGCAAGCTAATGATATTATGGCTCCAGACACTATCCACAACCCTCAACACAATCCACTATTAATATAACGAGTACCTGGTGTACCATATCCGGTACAGTGTACCCCTATGTCAATATTGTGACCTCCATACCGGTCAGACCTTACATAGCAAGCTAATGATATTATGGCCTCAGACCCTATCCACAACCCTCAACACAATCCACTATTAATATAACGAGTACCTGGTGTACCATAGCCGGTACAGTGTACCCCTCTGTCAATATTGTGACCTCCATACCGGTCAGACCTTACATAGCAAGCTAATGATATTATGGCTCCTGACCCTATCCCCAACCCTCAACACAATCCACTATTATTATAACGTGTACCTGGTGTACCATAGCCGGTACAGTGTACCCCTACGTCAATATTATGACCTCCATACCGGTCAGACCTCATATAGCAAGCTAATGATATTGTGGCTCCAGACCCTATCTCCAACCCTCAACACAGTCCACTATTAATATACCGAGTACCTGGTGTACCATAGCCGGTACAGTGTACCCCTATGTCAATATTGTGACCTCCATACCGGTCAGACCTTACATAGCAAGCTAATGATATTATGGCTCCAGACCCTATCGACAACCCTCAACACAATCCACTATTAATATAACGAGTAACTGGTGTTCCATAGCCGGTACAGTGTACAGTTGTACACCTATGTCAATATTGTGACCTCCATACCGGTCAGGCCTTACATAGCAAGCTAATGATATTATGGCTCCAGACCCTATCTACAACCCTCAACACAATCCCCTATTAATATAACGTGTACCTGGTGTACCATATCCGGTACAGTATACCCCTATGTCAATATTGTGACCTCCATACCGGTCAGACATTCTATAGCAAGCTAATGATATTGTGGCTCCAGACCCTATCCACAACCCTCAACTTAATCCACTATTAATATAACGTGTACCTGGTGTACCATAGCCGGTACAGTGTACCCCTATGTCAATATTGTGACCCCCATACCGGTCAGACCTCATATAGCAAGCTAATGATATTGTGTCTCCAGACCCTATCCACAACCCTCAACACATTCCACTATTAATATAACGAGTACCTGGTGTACCATAGCCGGTACATTGTACCCCTATGTCAATATTGTGACCCCCATACCGGTCAGACCTTACATAGCAAGCTAATTATATTATGGCTCCAGACCCTATCTACAACCCTCAACACAATCCACTATTAATATAACGAGTTCCTGGTGTACCATAGCCGGTACAGTGTACCCCTATGTCAATATTGTGACCTCCATACCGGTCAGACCTTACATGGCAAGCTAATGATATTATGGCTCCAGACCCTATCCCCAACCCTCAACACAATCCACTATTATTATAACTTGTACCTGGTGTACCATAGCCGGTACAGTGTACCCCTATGTCAATATTGTGACCTCCATACCGGTCAGACCTTACATAGCAAGCTAATGATATTATGGCTCCAGACCCTATCCACAACCCTCAACACAATCCACTATTAATATAACGAGTTCCTCGTGTACCATAGCCGGTACAGTGTACCCCTATGTCAATATTGTGACCTCCATACCGGTCAGACCTTACATGGCAAGCTAATGATATTATGGCTCCAGACCCTATCCCCAACCCTCAACACAATCCACTATTATTATAACTTGTACCTGGTGTACCATAGCCGGTACAGTGTACCCCTATGTCAATATTGTGACCTCCGAACAGGTCAGACCTCATATAACAAGCTAATGATATTGTGGCTCCAGACCCTATCCCCAACCCTCAACACAATCCACTATTAATATAACGTGTACCTGGTGTACCATAGCCGATACAGTGTACCCCTATGTCAATATTGTGACCTCCATACCGGTCAGACCTCATATAGCAAGCTAATGATATTGTGGCTCCAGACCCTATCCACAACCCTCAACACAATCCACTATTAATATAACGAGTACCTGGTGTACCATAGCCGGTACAGTGTACCCCTATGTCAATATTGTGACCTCCATACCGGTCCGACCTCATATAGCAAGCTAATGATATTGTGGCTCCAGACCCTATGGACGTTTACATTGTATTACCAAATATCAAACATTAACGTGTCATTATGTAGACTAGCAATGTTTTATTTACATTGTTCTTGTTTGTTCAATACAGGTTTCATTATCACCGTATTTAATTCATATGTTGGCACGTGTCAAAGATATAAACAAACAATGTATTCCATAGGTTATGAAACACGTTTTGTATTTAGTAAAAATACGTTATGGACGTGTTAACAGTATGTTTGGTAATGTCATTAATGTATGTTATATTAGAACCTCTTAAAAACGTTGATATGACTTTTTGTTAGAAACCATTGTAATAGTACTACACCTCTATATATTATAAGTGCCAAACGTTTTAGTAGTAGATGTCGTAGTAGTAGTTGTAGATGTGATATGTAAGTATTAATATAACAAAACGTTTAACTTTTACTCTACATATATAATATACACGGATTTTTTATTTTTTTGTATTTCTTTGTTTGTAGTGAAAATACATTCAATGATACCAGATAGACCATTTTTTTGTATACAACCTTCCTACTTAGGTTCCCTTTTACGTGTTCACAACATCACAATAGACGTTTCTTTGATATTGCCAAAAAAACAAAAAACAAAATAACGTTGCCATTATATAGACTACAGTCGTTAAATTTACATTTTTTTTGTTTGTTCAATACCAGTCGCATTATCACATTATGTCATTCCTATTTTGGCACTTGCCAAAGAAGAAAATAGTGTAACCTATAAGTTATGACACACGATTTGTAGTTACTAACTTAGAATGTTGTGACAACGTGTTTACACTATGTGAAGTTAGGTCAATAATGGTGTCATTAAAACATTATAAAAACGTCTTTAGACGTAATTTCAGAAACGTAGAGATATAACCACAGCAGCATAAGTGTCAAACGTTGTACACACGTAACCTGTTTATTGGGCAGTAGGTCCCTAGACCTCCATCAAACTACAAAAAAAAACATCCATTAGTTCCCCCTTCTTGATTAATTTTTAAATTTTTCGGTAGAAAAATGTCCCGGCCGAAGGCTGGTTCTTCCAAAATTACAGGCTCACTATCGTTCGCCAGGAAAATAATAGACACCTGAATAGCACCACGAAATGTCTTAAAATTGACAAGAAATGGGTCGAAAAGTCTTAAAATCGAAAAACTAATGGGGCAAACATCTTAAAATCTGAAAACTAATGGAGCTAAACATGAGGGAGAAGAGTGCCCAGAAAAACGACTCATCTCTCCTTAAAAGACACATAAGGTATTTAAAATGGTTAACTCCTTCTGTACCGGTGACGTCCTTTTAGCTTTACTCTGGCTACTATTAGACGATATTTTACTCAGTTTAAAAAGGGCCTCCAGCAATGAACAGGCTTCGAACCATCTCACTTAACCCATTTTACAATCTCAGATCTTTCTTGAACTTCACAAAATCGTCTAAATATAGCAAGAATAAAATACAAAAGACGTCGCCGGTACGGTAAGGGGTTAACAATATAAATAATACTCAGTTGGACTCAAATTTATAAAATTTTATAACACAATATGGCCATAGTCTATTCAGTATAAATAGGCCAAACAACTTAGCCACTAATCTCTAAAACTTAAAGGTGACTGAAGTAATCAAGCTAATATTTCTACCATTTGGGAAGAGTCAGCCAGGGATTGGGTGTGGAAATTTACAGCCCATTTGCTCAATCCCTTTTTAAGTTACAGAGGTTAATGCCCCTTTCCCACTGGTGAGACAAGTCACGATTTTCGTCGCCGATGCCTTCGTTTTGTCAAATTCGCAAGAATACTTGTGACCTTCACGATTTCGACGTTACAAACAGATGACAAATTATACTGGGCGAAGATGTCGCCGATGTCGGCGACGCAATCGGCGATGTTATCGGGGAAATGAGCGATGTTTCGCCGATGGACCTCTGCGAGGCATGTCACATTTTCAAAAATCTCTTGCGAGATCATGCGAGGAGGATGAAAGAATACTCGCCGTATGTTCTGCGACGTCTTCGGCGCGATGGTTCGGCGATTACTTCGGCGAGGTGATAAGAGTATTTTTTTAAGGCACAAATTCTTGCGATTCATCGTCGAACAACGGCGTTGGCATCGCACATACGTCGGCGAGATCGGCGAGGTGTAAGCAGCTGAGCGAATGTAACGTGAATGTGCTAATTGCAGAGTGGAATTAGCATATCACGCCAAACTAATGGGCCGAACGTCATAAAATATGAAAACTAATGGGGTTAACCATGAGGAAGAAAGGGGACCAGAAAAACGACCCATCTCCCCTTAATTCGGAGGTTGGCAATGCTTCGCCGGAGGCATTTTTCTAACAAATAATGTACAAATTTAGCTTGCTCTCAAAACAAAAAATATATATGTTGGCTCGCTACTGCTCACCAGGAAAATATTGAAACCTGGATGGGGGTAAACGTCTTAAAACAGTAGGCTGAACGGGGCCGAACGGATACAAGGCAAAGAGAGAGGGAGAGAAATAGAAAAAAAAAAAAAAACGAGGAGAGAGAGAGAGAAAGAGTAAACTAAAAACAGCGAGGTGGGCTCAATTGTTAAGCCTTAACGCAAACATTGAGCCCACCTGCTGTTTGTTGTTTTCTCTTTCTCTCCCTCTCCTCGTTTTTTTATTTGTTTTCTATTTCTCTCCCTCTCTCTTTGCCTTGTATCCGTTAGGCCCCGTTCAGCCTACTGTTTTAAGACGTTTATCCCCATCCAGGTGTCGATTTCTTCCTGGCGAGCGATAGGGAGCCAGCATTGTATGGAGAAATCCGGCTTCGCCGGAGACATTTTTCTATCGAAAAATTTACAAATTTAGCTTACTCTCAAAACAAACAAAAATATATATATATATATATGTCCGCTGATCATGATGGTGGTGTTTAGATTATTCTATCATCATTATTGGATTTTATAAAAATAAATCTATAACGATAGTTTTTCGCTCTTTTCCGTTCCGAAGCAAAATATTAACTGTCTGTTTTCACCAATAATAGCTGCTTTTTATATTTTTTTGTTTTAATGAACGGCAAAAGGAAAGGTTATTCTATAAGATTTCATTAACAACAACAACAAAAATAACTATGTGGAATTTCACCGTAGGTGAAGGCATATCATCAGTCCGCCCGTATTTGCCCTAACTCTCAGTCGGTTTTCACCCATAATAATTGTTTTTTATATTGTTTTGTTTTCATGAACGGCAAGAGGAAAGGTTATTCTATAAGATTTCATCAACAACAACAACAAATATAACAATATGTGAAATTTCAACGTAAGTGAAAGATATCTCACTATAGGCCTAATAATTTGTTTTTACCCACCTTTCCGAAGTTGCTCTTTGGCCTCGGCAGGTGTGTCTTGAGCATTCCTCGACGTCGCAAGGCCCTTCGCATGCCTCGTGCGGAGCATAACCCTGGCGGGTATACTCTCTGCGAGTACTCGTGCGTACGTCGACGACTAATTAACTAGGAAATCGGCGATGATAGTCGAAGTTCTCGGAACATCCGATCGGCGATCCGTCGTGCGACGTTTTGGAACATTTCGACGATTTTCTTCGTGCAACAAACTCCGCGATGTCTCGCCGATGTAACAGATGATCGCAGAAACCCTTCGGCGATGCTCGACGATGCTTGCGAGGGTAACCAATCGTGAGTCCTCGTCCAAAATTTTGAACTGTGCGAACATTATGCGACGACCCGCGAGGGCCCTTGCGAGGCCTTTTTTTCATGAGATTTTTCATGAGAGGTGTTGAGACATGTCACGAATGTGTCAATTTATTGGTTTCGGCTACGAAAATCGTGACTTGTCTCACCGGTGGGAAAGGGGCATAAAGGTCACGATTTCTGGCCTACCTATAATGAATACACTAAAGCTATGAGAAGTAATTAACTGTAGTAATTACAAATATAATTACAAATAATCAAGGTAAGTACAATCTATGATATAACTGTGACCTATCCAAGTTATATAATATGTCCTTTATATTCTCCAATAAATCTCTGGGCTTTAATGAAATGTGCTTTCCACGAACATTGCTTAAAGGGGGGGGGGGGGGGGGGGGCGGGGGAATCGGTTTTTTTCGGGACGCCCTTCTCCCTCATGTTTAGCCCCATTAGTTTTGAAATTTCAAGACGGTCGGCCTATTTGTTTTGCGATTTGAACACAGTACACCCCATTTTGTTGTCAATTTTAAGACCTTTCGTGCCATTTAGTTGTCGATTTTTTTCCTGACGAGCGAAAGTGAGCCTGTAATTTAAGAGGAATTACCCTTCGGTCGGGACATTTTTCTATCGAAAAATGTACAAGTTTATCTTGAAGGGGGTTCTAGGGGGTGTTTTTTGTTTAAGCTTGTTTCTAGTGAGGAAACTAAAACATAACTTAAAAAACACATCGATAGACCAACAAAATTGCCATTACCACCTTTAAACAATTGAAATTTCACAAAGTAATACAATGTTCAACCCAGGTTTAGTTAAATAATAAATATCATATTTTAATCAGCACCGAATTGTAGAGGCTTACCTGTTTTGATTCGAATGAATCTTATTTTGTTAATCGTCACAATCCACACTGAAATAAAGTAAGGCGATAAAATATACTTTAGGGGAAAGTTTCACTTGAGGTTTATTTTTTCTGGGTCTCCTTCTCTTTCATGTTTATCCCCATTAGTTTTCCGATTTAATGACGCTCGCCCGATCAGTTCGTCGATGTTATAACCTTTCGTCCCATTTCTATATAAATACCAAGACCTTTCGTGCAATTTAGGTGTAAGTTGTTTGCCAGGAAATATTCAACACTTAATTAAATGGCACGAGAAGTCTTCTTATTGACAAAGAAAAAGGACGAAAGGTCTTAAAATCGCCAAACTAATGGGCCAAACGTCATCAAATCTGAAAACTAATGGGGTTAAACATGAGGAAGAAGGGGGACCAGAAAAACGACCCATCTCCCTTTAATACTGGACTGACCTTTTATGAGACACACTAAGACAAGAATAGCAACATATTATTGAAAGAGTAGACAAATTATACGAGTAGAAGGTCACCAGGGCACCGACACACACACACACACATACAGACACACACATCCACACTCCCTCCCCCCTCCACACACACAGACGCTCACATCCACCTGCATAAAGACAATCATCCATTTAAAACACCTAACTTACAATAATTACAACTGTTCTCTCTCTCACACACACAAAGTGCCTTTGTACTCCTTTGTACTCTCTCTAAACCCCCTCCCCCCCCCCCCCACTTCGTTACTCGCTCAATCTAACTACCTAGTTTTTATACATTTTCTTTATGTTTTGTATTCCCCGTTTTTTTCACACTT
This sequence comes from Lithodes maja, assembly GCA_037953745.1. Classification (NCBI taxonomy): domain Eukaryota; kingdom Metazoa; phylum Arthropoda; class Malacostraca; order Decapoda; family Lithodidae; genus Lithodes; species Lithodes maja. The sequence goes on from JBAKBP010003338.1 coordinate 11,818, forward strand.
CCCCTAACAGTTAGTGGGGCATACGAGATAGATAGATAGATAGATAGATAGATAGTGTTACGACCGGGCACTCGGGTACACTAGGGCTCTTACACAGGACTCGAGTATGGCTCGCTGCCACAACGGAAACACACGATCCCAACCCCAGAGTACTGCCAGCCGAACAAAAAACGCCACTACCCTCCAGAGTTCTATCTGCTATAACGGGGTATACAAGAACTCGGTACTAGCGTTTCACACAACAGACTAATAACAAGACGGGAGTTATCTAGTCTGGTCAACAATCAAACAAAGAAGAAAGTACTACAACACTAAAGAATAGTGTTGGCCGAAGCCGAAGTAATCCACCCTTGAACTAAGAACTTAAGAAGTCCTCCACCCTCTACTTCGGATCGGCACTATTACGTTACGTTAAACAATAGTCCTCGAGCATCAAGCAAGGAATCTTCTGATAAAGTTAGATGCTTCTCGAATACTCGTAAGAAGTAAGTATCGGATTTTGAACAGCAATTTAATGAATAACTCACTGGTAATTAAAGGCTTTAAATTGACATAAGAAGAATTATAAGAATAAGCAATAGGATATGGCAAACATTAAGAAGAAGTACTCCGACAATGCACTGGCAATAGCCTACTAAGATTGTGCTCGTGGGCCACTAATCTCTGAAGTAGCTAAGCGTGCCACACATGAAATCAATAGTGCTTAAACAATAATATACATAAGGAGAAGCTTCAATACTATACTGTATCTGCTGGTCGAGCAAAGTCTAGCTGGGATATCTAAGGTTAAGAGACAATGGCTGAGCAAGCGGCTCGTAGCCTAGCGAGGTCCTTAAGACTGTGCGGCCAAATTACGGTAATTGACGGGATGCTCTCTTGAGAGATCCAGATCACTAGTATCTGGTTCTCTCCTGGCGATCCTCTCAAAGTCAAGCAAATGAGATAGCACAGTGTTGGGTGGCACAGGCAAAAGCCCTCACTCGCAACACAGTGCTAAACTCCCACGGTACACAGTCAGAAAGACCACCTAGGCGTTCCACGTCTCCGTTGCAATTGTGCTGGTTCAACCAACCTAGCACTCATAGGAAATCACAACTCGAGGAACCCTATCCCAGTCTAGCATTACCTAAACCAGCAGAAAACAGGAACGTGAATAATAGTACACAGGGAAATACATATACGAGTGCAACAAACATCAATCAATCCTATTCTAGTTGACCCTTCCAAAATAGGCTATCTAACAGGCACTTATCTCGTGAGAACTCAAGCGATAATACTTTGGCTGACTAAATCTGCACCAAAGGGGTCATGGAGGTTAAACAGGGACGAGAAGAGTAGAAGATAGGCTGTTCAGAGAGTAGAGAAAGTTCACATCAGTCGGAAGAATATGGATAGTTGCAAGGGATATGAGAGGTCGCTTTGCCTGATGAGTTCTGAAGAACTGTGGCGAGGACCTCTCTTTTTATACTCGGCCCCGTAGCGAGCATATCGCCAACACTAAGGACCGCCCACTGGCAATCATGACGTCATACTCTCTCTCAATCTGGGATCGACAAAGAACTTCCCACGCGCTGAAAGGGAGGAAGGGAGGAGGGAATTAGGCCTACCGGCCCGCGTGGCGCACTCACTGACCCCCCGCCACGTAATATCTCTCCTCTCATCATTACATACAAGTCCCACACACAATACTTATATCTAATGATATAAAATAGAACTCGTTGACTCAGAAGAAAACAAAATACATAATGATAACACTTATAGTACAACGGTTCACATAAACTGAGTTAGGAAACTCTACACAGACCACAGCCAAAGTTCCCGCCCTGACGATCCTAGCGAGAGTGGGGCCCGACTGGGCGTTCTGTACAGCATGCTCATACTCGACATGCGTCACACCTCCCCCAAGATTTTACTTGCTCAACCCTGAGCTAAAATCTGATATACAGAACCCCATCAAACCCCTCACACCCAGCGACCGCATGGCACTAAAACAACGCTGAGTTTATCACTAAAACACATCTTATAAAAAAAAATTCACATTTCATAACTCCTCCCAACAATAGTAAAAGACACAATATCATGCTCCCAGAGCGAGCTTACAGCAGCTCAGCCGTTTGATAGTTCGTGGACTACTCAAACCTTATAGGCTATGACAAACTTATACAATTATCTTCATCAAAAAGAAAGAGTTTTTATATGATTTTTATATTTTAATATGTTTTTTTCGGCTGCACTATAAGGGCAGCCTATTTTCTTCTATACCAAACGCTCAACAATCCTGCTTTACGACCCAATACGCTGGGCTACAACCGCGAGCCAACAAGCACCAAGCGCAAAATACTACTCAAACCAAAGCAGGAGGCTACCCGTGTGTCAATTTACCCAGGATCATATACCCCTGAACGACCACATGCAACCTCGTTGTCACAACCGGCAATATGGCTTATGTCCAGGTTATATACCAATAACCTTAGTGACCACCTGGTCAGCCTCATATTCCGATTGTGAAACTGGTCCAAGATCTCGAGAGGGTAATGATCTGGGTAAACTACACCGACCGGACCATAGGCTGGAACATAGATCTCGAAATGCCCCAGCGCATCATTGTCCTTTTCACTTTCATTCATCAGGCTCTGACACGTTGCTGGTGCATTCTTAAGTCCGTAGGGCATAACATTACACCGGTAAGTACTCCCGTCCACCACAAAACCACATACCTCTTTAGCGCGCTCGGACAAAGTTACACGCAACGACCACTCACGACATTCCTTATCCCTCAGATCCTTCGTCCACACGTAATCCAGCTCTGCTTGCACCATAGGCTGTCGAGCAGGATTTATACGGTAGGGAATTAAACTGAACCTTGCACTATCTCCAGCCTGCATGTCGGATTCTACCCCGTACATCAGGCCTGGAGAAGCAACAAACATGCGAAAGTACTGCCATAGCCTAGTAAATAACTGCCTTGCACTGTCTCCACGAACAACATGCCTAGTGCCCTCCCACAACCCAGCCGAGACCGCAGCTTCTAACCTGTAGTCTCCCTCCTTCTCCACCTTCGTCCCTAGAACAGCCAGGTCATGAGAGGGACAATCAGTACCACCCGTGCAGTCACTCCCACAGTTCATTATTGCTAAGGCTTCCCCGCCGATACCGTACATGCGCACCCCCGCATTCCTTGTGACGACATCTGCCTGCGCAGCATCACCGCTTTCAGCGACATGGCCAGATACAGTCGGTCTATGGTAGGGCTGTTGCATTAGACTAGAGCAGCATTGGGAGGCTATGCGACGACCGGGCACTGCGATACCACAGCCGACCTTACCAATCTGCTCAATGTCCTCCTTTTGACCACCACCCTTGGCAGCCATGGGTCGACCCTGACCTGGCAACCATGCCAAAGCCTCGTCGCCCACCTTGAACCACCGAAACAACGAGGCTAACGGTCTTTTTACATTCACGTGACCTGCCCGCGGAACATCTCGCACCGTCCGAGTTGCGAGACTCAGGGGCTCGGCACGACCAGTGGGGTATGAACCGAGCTGGTGCTGGAGTGCTGCACACTGCTGCTCAGGCAGGTGCTCTAGCGCTTCCACAGCCACCAGACTCGTGTCCCCCGCCCACGGCTCCGCCGAGACATAACAATCCCTACTCTCCTCCACCTGTGCCCTACTGCCCCCCTCTCCTTCTCCACCTTGGCCGCGGCAGACCAACGCAGGGACAGTAGGCTGCTCAGGTGGTTGCCTCACAAACTCCTCCAACAGGTTCACATGACATGCTTCCCCGTCCTCGTATTTAATCTCGACAGCACCATTACCACACTTCTGAACTTCCGGATCCTCCAACTGCAGTTTACAAATATCTGAGGGAACCAACCTGTCTAGATGCTTCCGAAGCAACCCAAATCCTTCCCCAATATCAAACTGAGCAATCCTTTTTTCTCTCCGTGTGCAACGTTGCTGCCTCGGAGTCTCTTCCGGCCCTACCTCCTCACTAGCTTTGACAGGTCCTGGGGCCTCTCCAGACTCTAACATAGGTGCCAATACTGAATCACCCAGGAGAGCCGCCGAGTCAAAACTCTTAAAACCAACTCCAGCTTTAGCCTCCTCCTGTTGATCGTTCCTCTGCTGGTCTGAAGACGGAGGACTAGGCTGTGACACTTTAGCTGCCCGAGCTCGGGTGACAGCACACGCCATGGGTTGTGCCTGGCACCGCTCGACACACTCTTGTTCTCCCCCACTCACGTCGGCCGGCCTCTCGGCAACGACTAAGGGTAGAACCTCAGAAGCGGGCATTGCAAAGTCGTTGCCGAGAAGAAGGTCGACGCCCTCCACTGGCAGTTTCTCCACAATCCCAACATCCAATTCACGTGCCACACCATCCACCTCCAACTCCAACCGCACCAGCGGGTATGACCGAGTTGCATTAATACCCTGCACCACTACCACCCGAGCCGCATTTATAGGGTAGCCAGTCAAATTGTTCATCAGAGTCTGGGAAGCACCTGTATCACGCAAGACCTCTACTCCATGCTTGCGCCCCGCCCACATCACGCAACCCCGTCCTCTATGGTCGCAAAAAACATCCTGAGCAGGGTTCGAGCCTCTCAGGTGTTTCTGCATTGGCTGTGCCTCAGCCTCTGACGAACTGCCCCGGGCAAACTCAGAAGACTTCGGAGACACACCAATGTTGCAGGCCAAAGACACAGCTGCTGTAGGTGGTTTGCTAGGACAGACTCTTGCAAAGTGCCCCTTTTCATGACAAAGATAACACTCCAACTCCCCTCTGGGCTTCCCTTGGTACTGGGAAGGGCCCGGCCCCTTCTTAAATGGGACGGTGTTAGTCTTGTGGTCAGTCTTGGTATCATAGCTCTTGTACTTGTTTGCATAATGTATATCACTAACTCGGGGGGGTGGGGTGTCACGCCCCTTGTTACCTGCCTCACTACGCTGGGCAGACCCGCACCCACGAATTAATGATAGCCGGAGGTCAGCCATCTCAGCTGCCTCCTGTAGAGTTTTAGGGTTCTTTTCTTTAATAGTTAAAGTCATATCTGCACCAGTACACTTATAAAACTGCTCGAGCAGAAACAGCTCAGTCAACTGTTCGGCCGTCTCAGCTTTCTCAGAACGTGTCCAGTTAGCAAGTGCATCTTTTAAGTCCCGGGCATGTTCAAGAAAGGTCGCCTCCCTAGTCTTCGTAACACCCCGAAACTTCAATCGATATGTTTCTGGTTGCAACTCGTATGCCCGTAGGACAGCTCTCTTCAATACTGGGTAGTCAATGCAAGACTCTAAAGGCAGTGCATCATAAGCCTTCAGACCCTTACCCGTAAGTCTTGAGGAGACTAGAGCTGCCCACTTCTCTTCAGGCCAATTATGCTCCCTACACTTCTTCTCAAAACGATTAAAAAATTCTGTGACTTCAGTTTCACTAAATGCCGGCACCAATTTGACTAAGTGAGACAAGGACTGTTCTCTTACTTGGCCCTCCCGGCCCATCCGAATCCCTGTCGACTCTGCACGAGTCTTATCTAAATCTATTTGAGCACAATATTTCTCTGAGTCGTACCTAAGCTCAGCCTCGTGCCTCCTAATCTCAGCCTCAATCTCCTTCTCCTGCTTCCTAGACTCAGCCTCAATCTCCTTCTCATGCCTCCTAGACTCATTCTCCATCTCCTTCTCATGCCTCCTAGACTCAATCTCCTGCTTCCTAGTCTCATTCTCCATTTTAGCAAGCTCGAGTTTAAATATCATCTCAGGAGACAGGCCGGAAGAGGGAGCTGCCACTACTGAAGGAGGGGGGGCAAGAACTGGGGAACCACCATACGCACCGCCCGAGGGCACTCCAATCTTCCAATGCTCATCCCTCTGTGGGAGAGTGCTAACCTCCGGCAACTGAGTGGACGGCACTGTGGGAGTCGAGTGAGAGGGGATCTGGGGAGGAACCCCTCCAAACGCCCTCTCCTCCGAAACCCCATGTCGCCCACGCAACACCCAGGAAATCAGCTCCCCCTTGGACATCCCTCCTACATTGGATAGACCCAAAACCTTGGCTATCAGGTGCAAGCCATAAACATTCACCCCAGTCAGCCTCTCCTCCGTCACATGGTACTGCTTACTCACAAAAAGTCTAGCATCCTCCTCACTAGTTACTAACGGCACCTCCTCACTTAGCATCTCTCGCTCCTCGTCAGTACTAGGGCCCGACATACTGAAGTTCACCAAAAAATTCTCGAGACAAAAGTGTTAAACTCCCTTATGCAAGCACTAATTACTAAATTAACTGGAGTCTCTTAAATGCTCTCCTAATTGCCTTACAAAAAAAAATATTCTTCAATATGTACGCTAAAGTACGAACAAACAAATGTTGTACAACTCTGCAAAAAATTATACTGTTCACAAAATCCTAAGCAAGGTCGCCATTTGTTACGACCGGGCACTCGGGTACACTAGGGCTCTTACACAGGACTCGAGTATGGCTCGCTGCCACAACGGAAACACACGATCCCAACCCCAGAGTACTGCCAGCCGAACAAAAAACGCCACTACCCTTCAGAGTTCTATCTGCTATAACGGGGTATACAAGAACTCGGTACTAGCGTTTCACACAACAGACTAATAACAAGACGGGAGTTATCTAGTCTGGTCAACAATCAAACAAAGAAGAAAGTACTACAACACTAAAGAATAGTGTTGGCCGAAGCCGAAGTAATCCACCCTTGAACTAAGAACTTAAGAAGTCCTCCACCCTCTACTTCGGATCGGCACTATTACGTTACGTTAAACAATAGTCCTCGAGCATCAAGCAAGGAATCTTCTGATAAAGTTAGATGCTTCTCGAATACTCGTAAGAAGTAAGTATCGGATTTTGAACAGCAATTTAATGAATAACTCACTGGTAATTAAAGGCTTTAAATTGACATAAGAAGAATTATAAGAATAAGCAATAGGATATGGCAAACATTAAGAAGAAGTACTCCGACAATGCACTGGCAATAGCCTACTAAGATTGTGCTCGTGGGCCACTAATCTCTGAAGTAGCTAAGCGTGCCACACATGAAATCAATAGTGCTTAAACAATAATATACATAAGGAGAAGCTTCAATACTATACTGTATCTGCTGGTCGAGCAAAGTCTAGCTGGGATATCTAAGGTTAAGAGACAATGGCTGAGCAAGCGGCTCGTAGCCTAGCGAGGTCCTTAAGACTGTGCGGCCAAATTACGGTAATTGACGGGATGCTCTCTTGAGAGATCCAGATCACTAGTATCTGGTTCTCTCCTGGCGATCCTCTCAAAGTCAAGCAAATGAGATAGCACAGTGTTGGGTGGCACAGGCAAAAGCCCTCACTCGCAACACAGTGCTAAACTCCCACGGTACACAGTCAGAAAGACCACCTAGGCGTTCCACGTCTCCGTTGCAATTGTGCTGGTTCAACCAACCTAGCACTCATAGGAAATCACAACTCGAGGAACCCTATCCCAGTCTAGCATTACCTAAACCAGCAGAAAACAGGAACGTGAATAATAGTACACAGGGAAATACATATACGAGTGCAACAAACATCAATCAATCCTATTCTAGTTGACCCTTCCAAAATAGGCTATCTAACAGGCACTTATCTCGTGAGAACTCAAGCGATAATACTTTGGCTGACTAAATCTGCACCAAAGGGGTCATGGAGGTTAAACAGGGACGAGAAGAGTAGAAGATAGGCTGTTCAGAGAGTAGAGAAAGTTCACATCAGTCGGAAGAATATGGATAGTTGCAAGGGATATGAGAGATCGCTTTGCCTGATGAGTTCTGAAGAACTGTGGCGAGGACCTCTCTTTTTATACTCGGCCCCGTAGCGAGCATATCGCCAACACTAAGGACCGCCCACTGGCAATCATGACGTCATACTCTCTCTCAATCTGGGATCGACAAAGAACTTCCCACGCGCTGAAAGGGAGGAAGGGAGGAGGGAATTAGGCCTACCGGCCCGCGTGGCGCACTCACTGACCCCCCGCCACGTAATATCTCTCCTCTCATCATTACATACAAGTCCCACACACAATACTTATATCTAATGATATAAAATAGAACTCGTTGACTCAGAAGAAAACAAAATACATAATGATAACACTTATAGTACAACGGTTCACATAAACTGAGTTAGGAAACTCTACACAGACCACAGCCAAAGTTCCCGCCCTGACGATCCTAGCGAGAGTGGGGCCCGACTGGGCGTTCTGTACAGCATGCTCATACTCGACATGCGTCACAATAGATATAGATAAATAGATGGAGAGAGAGAGAGAGAGAGACTAGAGAAATAAATAGTAAATGTGCAAGTATTTACCACTGTCGATGTTATATAATTTTATGCATTTTGTTGTTGCATATGTTGTTGACAGTTTTCGGCGGATGTTACTGTTGATTGTGTTTTTGTTTATACTGGTTGTTTACACTGGTGCAAACCGGGGCTTTCCTTCCAGCTATGCTGTTACTGCTCGCGTTCACTGTTATTCAGAAAATATGTTTGACCTCATGTGTGTTATATTTTTCATTTTTGTATTTAATATGTATTTAGGCGTAGTGTGTGTGTAAGTGTGAGAGTCCGAGTGTAGCGGGTGAGACAGTGAAGCACGGGAACGAGGTGGCTTCAGAGATGGGGTCGTTTCGGGCCATGAGTGAGCACCGTGCCTCATGTGAAGGCAAGATGGCAGGTGCTCGTTGTACTCTATGTGCTTCACATGTCTCACTCCCTAGACTGGAACAAGACCTCACGGGCTTCACTGTTCATTGTAAAGCGGTGAATGTTAAGGCGATCAGCCTATGACCGAGAGGAAGTAAGTTGGAATATATAAAAAAAAAAAAAAAAAAAAAATGTATTAGCTTCTTTATTGTTTTATTTATATATTTATTAATTCAATCATCAATCATTACCCATCATCACCATCACCACTACTGGTATCACCACCACTACCATCATCACTACTAAGAATCATCACTATCACAACAACTACCTACATCACCACCAACATAACAGCAGAACTCTACCACAGCCATCACCATCAATACCAACACCATCACCATTACCACAACCAACACCTCCACCATCACCATTTTCCTCATCACCACCACCAACACAATGACCTCCTCCACCATCATCACTTTCCATATGACCACCACCATCAACACTATCACTACCACCAACACCTCATCTACTATCACCAACACCATGAACACAATCACCAAAATCACCACCACCACCATCGTCACTTTCCTTCTCACCACCACCAACACATTCACCTCCTACATCATCACCACCATCAACACAATCACCAACATCACCATGTTCCTCATCGTTACGCCACCATCATCGCCACCACCACCATCACCATCACCACTTTCCCCATCATTAGACTGATGCCATACAATTTCCCCCAAGCCTCCCATCTGATCTATCGACATCCCCTTCTTCTCTATCAGCCCTCCTTATTTCTTTTCCATCTGCAACTATCTCTATATATATTTCCCTCTCTCTCTCTTTATACTTCTCTCTCTCTCTCTCTCTTATTCCTCCTCTACCTCCTCCTCATACCGGTTATATTATCACTTCCCCAGTTCCTCCCATGTCTCTCTTCTTCCAAATCTAGCTCTTGTACATCTCCTTATTTCTTCTCATTTGCCTCTCATTCATTTCACCTCCCACTTCTAGATCTGTACATTTCCTCTGTTCATCGTTCTCCTTCCTTCCATCTCCCATTTCTTGCTCATAACATCTCCTCTTCTCATCACTGTCTCTTTCTCATTCCTCCTCGTACTCATATCGGCTTTATTCTCACGTCTCCGTTCCCTCCGTTTCTCTCTTTTCCATTTCCACCTATGTACAGTTGCGGAACTAAAAAACGAGGCAGAGGTTTGTGGTGGTACCTGGCAACACGTGTTAGTAAACAATGTAGTAAAGTACATATTTATGAATGAACTAGAGGTGTTGCCTGCCTTATGTAAGAAGAGAGTTGATTGGTTGGCAAGTTGTCAGTTGTCTTTTTGTGAAAAGTGTCTATAGCTCTTATTTTCATATCATTACATACCAAATGTGCCTTCTTATTACAATAATACATTGTGCAGATTTATGTGATACAGTTGATACAAATACAAATGTTATTTAACACCTATAACATGATGTAATCAAAGGACACAGCTATGTGGGTATCACAGCTTTTACATGGTGAGGGAAGATCATACCAACAGCACGGAAATACTAGATATACAATTTCAGACATTGCATTTTGTATTATATTATATTTACAGTTAATAAACTGCCGATCTATTCTAATATTGAAATAAGTAGATTGTGTGTTAAATGTAAAGCATGACAACCTTCTGAAGAATTCATAAAGGATCGGTTTGCGCAACTGTAGAGTGCGTTCGAAACACACTGAAATTAAGACCCACCTCTCTCTCTCTCTCACACACACACAAACAAACAACGAACACCCAAGCTCCTCCTCACTTGCACAATGTGGCTTGTCTTCATAAGCATATAAAGTCTGCGAATTCAAGATGCAATGGATTTGGATGTAGGCCTAAAGGCCGCGTCATACAGAACTCGAATCCACCAGAACCCACTGGAATCGAACTTTTCACCGGAATTGACGAGAATTACGCGGCCTTAATCGAGTGTGACTTCAGAGTAGAATGCGACCCGTCAATGACCGGAATGTAACTGTAACGTAACTCGATGGACTCGAATGTAACCCAAATATGAGTCGATGTTAACCAGTAAGTGACTCGAAGGAAACCGGATGTGGAAAGAAGACTATTCGATCCCAAGTCGAATGCAACTCGAATGACCAGAATGAGACCGGAATGTCAGTCTAACATGACCAGAATTACATGAAGTTAAGTCGAACGTAAGTGGAACTAAGTTGAACGTAACTCGAACGTAAGTGGAACGTGACTCGAATAGGCAGAACGTGACTCGATGAGGAACCTTTGAGTCATAGACTCCTCGCTTTGAGTATATAAAGGGAGGATTGGTTCACAGGCACACCAGTAGTATGTGGACATAAATGTTAAGTTATCTGTTCAATACCTTTGCATTAAAATTTAGCCAGGTCATGTAATTTATTTAATTCAAGTTAATTGGTTCATAAATGTGCAATTTATATGATATTATTATCATGTTTGCATGTTACCTAAAAGTGTCCAAAGAAATTTTATTCCAATGACATATACCACACTACACTCGATGGCATTTTATAAGTTTCCAAGTCTTTTCATAGATCTCTTGTAGACATAATTGCTATGACATGTACCATACACAATTTGAACCCAATTTTATAAGTGTCAAAAGATTTCTAAGTTCTCTCTTCAATATAATTGCAATGACATATACTTTTTTGTAAGTATCGAAAATATTAAACTTCTCTGTTGAATATACCTGCAACGCCATATAGGCCACACAATTTAAGCCCAATTTTCTAAGTGTGTGGACATAAATGTCAAGTTCTCTGTTCAATACCTTTGCATTAACATATTACCCATGTCATGTCTTTCCTTTGATTCAAGTTAAATTGTTCATAATCTTCTATTTATAAGATATTGGTATCATGTTTGCATCTTACCTACTCGATCACATATTTCTACTTATATACGTATATATATATATACCTTCTAGTTACCTTCTAGTTAGATTCCACTTGTATTCTAGAACTTCTAGTCATGTTCGAGTCGACATCCAGTGTACACTCGATACATCAAGCAAGTATGCAGTCATCTACCAGTCATATTCTAGTTGGCATCCAGTTGTATTCTTCTTAATTCGGGTTATATTCAACTCTCATTCCATTACATTCAATTTTAAAGTGGAATAATCAACTTGTCATCCAGTTGACTTCCGGTCATTATCGAGTGGCATCGAGTTACATTCAAGTAATTCGAGTCGGCATCGACTATAAAAATTACATCAGACCAGAATAGGAAGAATGCAACTGCAATGAGACTCGAATGCGACCAGAATAAGACTCGAATGTAACTCGATAATTTTTAACGTTTTTTTCACTCGATATATCATTGTAGAAAGTTAACGCATGCACTAACTTTTTGCTCACTCACTCGATCAATCGAGTGACGACCAGAACATCACTCGAATCACAATAATAGACAAGAATCTAACCAGAACACTTACAAGAATAGACCAGAATCGGGAAGAAGTGGCTAAAATTTTAATTTTTGAATTCATTCTGGTGGGTTCTGGTGGATTCGAGTTCTGTATGACGAGGCCTTAATATTGTTAAACAAGAAGCATTACACGCAATTAAATAATTGGTATCTCAGGCCAAACCACCCAAGCCCTTCCAAACCCTCCTCCATTTTCCCTTCGACCCTCACTCACGTCGTCTACCCCCTCACCCCGAGCTACAGAAGATTAAACCTATCACAACAGAGTCTCCTATCTTTTGTTTTTATCAGGCCTCTGATTAGTGATTACCTCATTTAGATCAACATAGCGGACGTGAGGCTTAGTTGATCTTATTGCTCTCGTAGGCATGTCAACTCTTTTGTTATTTTAATTTGATCACGTTATAAAGTCTTTAATTCATACTATAATTTAGGGGAGGTGTGGTGGAGTGGTCTTGCCACTGGCCTGGTAATCCAAAGGTCCCGGGTTCAAATCCCGATGTATCAATGGGAAGATATTATTGGGATGGAATTTGTGCTGTACCTGGTATCAGTGCATTACCACAAGCCCACCGAAACGTCAATAAAATACCCTCATTGTTCCCTGATTAAATAGCACTGTATGAATATTCCCATATTCAAAATATGCTATAGGGGTGCAATGCCTGGTGAGTTATCTGCTCAACAGATGGCGTTGTGTGTGTGTAAGTGTGATAGTCCGAGTGTAGGGGGTGAGACAATGAAGCACGGGAACGAGGTGGCTTCAGAGATGGGGTCGTTTCGGGCCATGAGTGAGCACCGCGCCTCATGTGAAGGCAAGATGGCAGGTGCTCGTTGTACTCTATGTGCTTCACATGTCTCACTCCCTAGACTGGAACAAGACCTCACAGGCTTCACTGTTCATTGTAAAGCGTGTTACGACTGGGGTTCAAATATATCAGGGCTCTTATTCATTGGACTAGTAATAGCATAAATGTTACAACGGAAAGCGCTAGCTCCAACCTCTGAAGTATATTCCCAGTGAACAAAGAACACAAATTCTCTACAGAGTTCTATATGCAATAAAAGGCTATCAAACTCTCAATAAATGTGCGTCTACTCTAGGCTTAATGTTATATGAAAACAGCCTATTACTACCTATAACCGAAGGTGCTTGGTTATGGTATGCAAAGTAAGGTGGTAAGAGAAGTTACAGCTTACGTTACTTTAATCAATAAATGTCAGGCACTCCTGCATGAAAGAAAGTGCACTAAAGTCCTTCAACACTAACAAGGAATCTTCTTTAAATGTTAGATGTTATAAAGATGCTCGTATCGGAAATGGAACCCAAAAAGGCAGGCAGTGGAACAATGCTCGTGCAGGCTATGCACACAAAAAGGCAGAATATATAATGCCGTCGGAGCCAAGAATATCCTAAACACTACAACACTAATAATAATCGCCACAATGCAGTATTCCTATCAACAAAAAGAGCCTAAGTCGTTTGTGTCTCAATACATCAAACTAGGCTGCGAAATGCTTGTGTAATCATAAATGGGTATGCATAAAAAGAGTAATTAGGTTAATACACTTAATGTCTACTGTGACTGATAAAGTCTAGCTAGAGTCAATGATACGAGATACTGGTGCGCATGGCATGCTGCATAGCCTAGTGCAAATCTCAAATCTGTGCGTCAAATATTACGTTATAATGAAGGGTAGCTCTCTTGAGAAACCTTAATACCGAAGTATTAAGCGTTCTCCTGGCCTACCTCAAAGACAAACAATCGAGACTAGAACAGTGCAGAATGGTATAGGCAAAAAGCCCTCATTCGTGCATGCTCTACTCTCAATGGCACACAGACTAGAATTTACTCAATCAACTCCAGTTCTCAGGTATGTCGTGCCGCTTTTAACTAAAGCCAGCACTCATAGGAAACAATACCTATTATATCAGACTCCCAGTCTAGCATTATCTAATCCAGCAGAACACTAATAATTATAGGAAGCGGCAATATGAAAGCCAACCAATGCTTCGTGATCCACTTATCTTAACAACTAACATACACAGGTTATATCAGACCTTAACACACAATACAACTGGCCAGCATGAAGCTGATTTTGCAGAGTTAACCAGAGGGGATATACTGTTAATAAAGAGATGGTGAAAGATATGGAGAATGAGAGAGATAGGCAGAGGAAAAGATTCTCAGGAACGGAGTGGGGACAGATAGCAAGGGAAAAAAGATGAGTGTGTTCTAGAAACCAGATCTGAGGGAGAGAGTGGTGAGGAACCAGTATATATACTCGCACTAGCTCGAGCCGCGTGGGAAAAAAACGGTTACAAGTGATCTGGCCACTAACAAGAGCTCACAGCATGGTAAGGACCTCCCTCCACCAACCTCCGCGAGGCAGCCAGCCGTGACGTCATCGAGCGGGACAAAAAACACTGCGCGCCCCCTCTCACTCTGTTCTACTCCCTCTCTCTCTCCCAGATCCTATCATTACTAGTTAATGACAAAACATATACTTTACAATTAAATATATAAAGCCTTGACATGGGCGAAAACAAAGAACCTTTCTGGACTGCCCATGACACAAGCTTTCATATGAAATAAAGCACACTCTAATACATAAACTGTAGCCCCATCCACTGCCCTGGCGATCCTAGTGAGTCACTGTAGGACAAGCCATGCGGTTCTAACGGAGTGGTCAACGTCACACCCCCCCCAAGATTTTTCTCAGAGGCCCCAAGGCTCACAAAAATCTGATGGTTAGAACCCATGCTATATCTCCACTTCCCATCACCCAGCGGCAGTAAAATATCTGGCACAGTTCTTCAACAAATTTGTTTTCTTCAAAATTATAACCCTCCCAACACAATAGGTTAAATTATATGTAGTTATGCTGAGCTTCTCCAGCCCAGCATTCTGAGAGGAGTGCAACTCAGAATTACTGCTATAACATACTGAAAAAATTCAACTATCAAAGAAAGTTTTTTTTATTTGATTTTTATGTTTTTAATTTGTTTATTTCGGCTGCACTATAGGGGCAAGCCTAGTTTTTTCTTCTATACCAAACGCTCAACTCCTGCTTTACGAACCAATACGCTGGGCTACAACCGCGAGCCAACAAGCACCAAGCGCAAAATACTATTCAAACTAAAGCAGGAGGCTACCCGTGTGTCAATCTACCCAGGATCATATACCCTTGAACGACCATCTGCAACCACGTTGTCACAACCGGCAATATGGCGTATGTCCAGGTTATATACCAATAACCTTAGTGACGACCTGGTCAGCCTCATATTCCGATTGTGAAACTGGTCCAAGAACTTGAGAGGGTGATGATCTGGGTAAACTACAACGACCGGACCATAGGCTGGAACACAGACTTCGAAATGCCTCAGAGCAAGTACAACCGCCAGCAGCTCCTCCTCGACAACAGAGCAGCTCCCCTGGGCCGAATTGTACTTCTCCGAGCAGAAACTAACAGGATGCTCCAGCCCATCATCGTCCTTTTCCACAAGGACGGCACCAGCCCCCACACCACTAGCCTCCGTTGCTAGTTGGAAAGGTAGGCTAAAGTCAGGGGCCCTGAGGATCGGGTGAGTGCACAACAGGTGTTTTACTTCTCTAAACACCTTCTCACACTCAGGCGCCCATTTGAACTTCCTATCCTTCCAGTTATCCTCCACCTGAGCTTGACTGTCCCGTTCTCCTTCTCCACCTTGACTGCTAAACGTCATCACAGGCACAGTGAGAGGCTCAGGGGGGTGCCTCCCATACTCCTTCATGGGATTAACATGACATAACTGATTTCGCTTCCGTCTGTCTGGAGTGGCTACCAAGTAAACCAGGTCCGATAGCTCCTCCACCACCCTATAAGGACCAGTGTACTTCGCGGATAAGGGGTGACCTACAAGGGGCAGTAGAGTCAACACCTCCTGACCCACGTGAAACTTCCTGAGTTCAACCTTGAGGTCGTACCTGTCCTTCATGAGGGCCTGAGAGCTAGTCAAATTACGGCCAGCCAACTCCAGACTGCGCAACATCCGTTCTCGACTGTTGAGGACACACTTGAGCATAGAACAAGGTTTTTCTGCGCCCTCCCATACTTCTTCAACCATATGGAGAGGCCCTCTGACACGGTGTCCAAAGACGAGCTCATTAGGGCTGAATCCCAAACTTTCCCCAGGTACCTCCCGTGCAGCAAACAAAACAACATGAATCTCCTGCGGGTAACCATACCGGGAAAAATACCCTAGCAAGCCTCGGACCACCGTCTTCGCTGACCCATTTCTCATAGGGTACGCGTCAGGGTACCTCGTTGCTACATCTCTCGACTGTGCAACACTGTCCTCCTTCAACTCGACAGCACCGGTACCACATTCAAGAACCTCCGGGTCTTCCAATTGCAACTTACGAATGTCCGAAGGAGCAAGCCTATCCAAGTGTTTGCGAAACAACTCATGCCCCCCTCCTACATTAAGTTTGGCCTCCCGTTGCTCTCTCTCTGCGTACCGTTGCTGTCTCATCGTCTTTTTAAGCCCATCCTCTGCCTTTTCCACAACAGTTACTGGGTCTTCTTCAGACTCGATATTTGGTCCTAATACGGAGTCCCCGAGATGGTCCGTTGATACTACACTCTCAACCGCATCAACTTCCAACCCCTTCTCGGTACCCTTCCTCCGCTGATCTAAAGATTGTTGACCAGAATGTGACTCCCTGGATGCAGGATCTCCGGTGACAACACACGCCATAGGCTGCACCGGACACTTCTCAACCCACTTCTGCTCCTCCCTACTCACGTCGGCCGGCTTTTCGGCAACGACCAAGGGTGGAGCCTCAGAAGTAGGTCCCGCAAAGTCGTTGCCGAGAAGGAGGTCGACGCCCCCAACAGGTAACTTCTCCACAATCCCTACATCCAGGTCACGAGTCACACCATCAACTTCCACCTTCATTCTCACAAGCGGGTATGACCTTGTCGCATTAACTCCCTGAACCACAATCACCCGCGCCGTATTGACAGGTTTACCAGTGAAATTTCTCAACAGTGTTTGCGATGCCCCAGTGTCACGCAAAATTCTCACCTCATGTCGTCTACCCCCCAACTCCACACAACCGAGTCCCCTGTGGTCACTAAAGGCATCACGGACAGGGAATAAGCCTTCCGGATCCTTCTGCACTGGCAGTGTATTTACCTCGGAAGAAATGCCTCTAACAAACTCCGATGTCCTCTTGAACACTCCAATGCCGTGAGCAAAAGACACGGCTGCCGGAGGAGGTCGACTAGGGCACTCATTTGCCTTATGACCCTCCTGGTGGCAAATAAAACACATAAATTTCGGTTTCGGCTTATACTGTGATGTAAAAGGCCCCTGACTTTTCACATACGGTGTGGTGTAAGGTTTGGATTCAGTTTTAGTTTCATGGCTCTTCTGTTTAAATGTGTCATTGTTCCGGGGAGGGGGAGGATAACGGTCCTTAGCACTTACATCGTACTTCTGTGAGGACCCGCAACCCCGAATCAACGACAGCCGTCGATCAGCCATTTCTGCTGCTTCGACTAGAGTTCTTGGGTTTTTCTCCTTCAAGTTCAAAGTTAGATCACCGCCCGTACTCTTAAAGAACTGCTCCAACATCATTAACTGCTTAATTTCATCAAATGTTGTGACCTTCTCAGATCGGAGCCAGTTTCCCATAGCATCGGACAAGTCCCGGGCGTGTTCCAAAAAGGTGCTATCTCTTCCCTTAGTTACACCCCGGAACTTCAAACGGTACGTTTCTGGTTGTAATTCGTAAGCCCTCAGGACAGCCTCCTTGAGATCCTCATACACAATACATAACTCCAAAGGTAACGCATCGTAGGCTTTAAGACCCTTGCCTATTAATCTAGAGGATATAAGTGCTGCCCATTTATTCTCTGGCCACTGGTGTTCCTGGCACTTCTTCTCAAAGCGTGTGAAAAATTCTGTTACACCACTCTCATCAAACACCGGAACCAGTTTCAATAAGTGCGAGAGAGACTGCTCATGAACACGGTTACCAGCCCCAAGTCGCTGTCCCGTTGTCTCTACTCGCGACTTCTCTACATCCATGTCGGCACAGTACCTAGTCGACTCAGCTTGGATTTTTGCTAGCTCTATGTGCTCATGACTGATAGTGTTTCTCTCTTCTATCTTGGCTAATTCTATTTGCTGCTGGATCTTAGCTAATTCGAGCTGAAGCAATAATTCTGGAGTTAACCCTTGAGGAGGTGAAGGTGCTACAATGTTTGAAATTACCGGTGGTCCCCCCAGGGGCAACCCACCCTGCCAGTCACCACCCAACTGCGGAAGCGTACCCGGGGTCGGCAAACTACTGGGATGGCTGGGAGTCGAGTGTAGGGGAAGCATGGCCGAAGGGCTCTGAGCACTCAACCCATCTCGCTCACCAGTCATCCTGCCCAGTACACACGTTATCAAGTTATCCTTGGTCATGCTGCTAGTAACCGCATGACCGATAGCTGTGGCCAGGCATTGAAGACCGTACCGATCCATACCCACCAACCGCTCGGCAGTAACAGGCCATTGCAAAAATATCCTAGCATCCTCCTCACAGTTCACCCGATTAACCCTTTCATCATGCTGCTGTTCCTCAGTTTCGACATTACGTACTGTGTCTCCATTCTCTTCTGACCCGGTATAAGACATGATGCTCACAAAAATTTCTCACCACAATATTCAGAAAAGAAGTACCCCAAACTCTTATACCTCAATATACACACACAAATTCTCGGAAATACTCAAGGGCTATACTATGTTGCGAAAAAAAATTATTCTTGCTGATCCCCGCAAAATATTCTCTAAAACAACAAATGTTCCCTGCTAATAAATGTAGGTTCACCAAATCCTAGGTAAGGTCGCCATTTGTTACGACTGGGGTTCAAATATATCAGGGCTCTTATTCATTGGACTAGTAATGGCATAAATGTTACAACGGAAAGCGCTAGCTCCAACCTCTGAAGTATATTCCCAGTGAACAAAGAACACAAATACTCTACAGAGTTCTATATGCAATAATAGGCTATCAAACTCTCAATAAATGTGCGTCTACTCTAGGCTTAATGTTATGTGAAAACAGCCTATTACTACCTATAACCGAAGGTGCTTGGTTATGGTATGCAAAGTAAGGTGGTAAGAGAAGTTACAGCTTACGTTACTTTAATCAATAAATGTCAGGCACTCCTGCATGAAAGAAAGTGCACTAAAGTCCTTCAACACTAACAAGGAATCTTCTTTAAATGTTAGATGTTATAAAGATGCTCGTATCGGAAATGGAACCCAAAAAGGCAGGCAGTGGAACAATGCTCGTGCAGGCTATGCACACAAAAAGGCAGAATATATAATGCCGTCGGAGCCAAGAATATCCTAAACACTACAACACTAATAATAATCGCCACAATGCAGTATTCCTATCAACAAAAAGAGCCTAAGTCGTTTGTGTCTCAATACATCAAACTAGGCTGCGAAATGCTTGTGTAATCATAAATGGGTATGCATAAAAAGAGTAATTAGGTTAATACACTTAATGTCTACTGTGACTGATAAAGTCTAGCTAGAGTCAATGATACGAGATACTGGTGCGCATGGCATGCTGCACAGCCTAGTGCAAATCTCAAGTCTGTGCGTCAAATATTACGTTATAATGAAGGGTAGCTCTCTTGAGAAACCTTAATACCGAAGTATTAAGCGTTCTCCTGGCGTACCTCAAAGACAAACAATCGAGACTAGAACAGTGCAGAATGGTATAGGCAAAAAGCCCTCATTCGTGCATGCTCTACTCTCAATGGCACACAGACTAGAATTTACTCAATCAACTCCAGTTCTCAGGTATGTCGTGCCGCTTTTAACTAAAGCCAGCACTCATAGGAAACAATACCTATTATATCAGACTCCCAGTCTAGCATTATCTAATCCAGCAGAACACTAATAATTATAGGAAGCGGCAATATGAAAGCCAACCAATGCTTCGTGATCCACTTATCTTAACAACTAACATACACAGGTTATATCAGACCTTAACACACAATACAACTGGCCAGCATGAAGCTGATTTTGCAGAGTTAACCAGAGGGGATATACTGTTAATAAAGAGATGGTGAAAGATATGGAGAATGAGAGAGATAGGCAGAGGAAAAGATTCTCAGGAACGGAGTGGGGACAGATAGCAAGGGAAAAAAGATGAGTGTGTTCTAGAAACCAGATCTGAGGGAGAGAGTGGTGAGGAACCAGTATATATACTCGCACTAGCTCGAGCCGCGTGGGAAAAAAACGGTTACAAGTGATCTGGCCACTAACAAGAGCTCACAGCATGGTAAGGACCTCCCTCCACCAACCCCCGCGAGGCAGCCAGCCGTGACGTCATCGAGCGGGACAAAAAACACTGCGCGCCCCCTCTCACTCTGTTCTACTCCCTCTCTCTCTCCCAGATCCTATCATTACTAGTTAATGACAAAACATATACTTTACAATTAAATATATAAAGCCTTGACATGGGCGAAAACAAAGAGCCTTTCTGGACTGCCCATGACACGAGCTTTCATATGAAATAAAGCACACTCTAATACATAAACTGTAGCCCCATCCACTGCCCTGGCGATCCTAGTGAGTCACTGTAGGACAAGCCATGCGGTTCTAACGGAGTGGTCAACGTCACAAGCGGTGAATGTTAAGGCTCTCAGCCTATGCCCGAGAGGAAGTAAGTTGGAATATAGAAAAAAAAAAAAAAAAAAAATGCAACGGTTTAGGAAGCCGACAGGTTTTGTATAAAAAGGTATGTCCTCTCTACTGTATATGTTTGGGATTTAACCTGAAATGGAACTTGCTTGTTAGAAGAACTAAATAAAACTCCTGTAACCAGTTGCTCTCGGCCTAAGTGCATGCACAAATATACTGTATGTCATAAGGGATGCTTAGGTTTTGAAAGGTAGTGGTGTAGCAGTAGAAATTAGGCTCGAAACATTGGCTCAAGTTCGTTTACTAGGCTATAATTATAAGTACAAAATCAATTCGTGTTCGTTTGTAGCTTATTAATAGAAAATTAATTTTCTAGTGGAATTATGAAAATATTAATATATTTGTGATTGCTCAATCAGTAAGTAAGAGCATAAGATATGAGCATAGTAAGAGCAACCTGATAAAACGTAATGTAACTTGCTGTATATACTGTGCTGTATATAGAATATATAGTCCATGAGCCAGGCCAGATATCGGTACCACCTGGGGTGACTAAACACGAATGGTACTAAAATGTTTATAGAGTGACTGTAAGTACATTAAGATATGATAGCCTTCTCGCACTGGTAGCTTAGTCTAATTTTTTTGATGCAATAGGGGCGCTACCCAAAAATAAAGATTTTTAGCGTGACGCTCGGCGTTTTCCTCATTTTCTTTAAAATCCATCACACAATCATCGCGAAACTTTGAACACCTATGTAGAATTATATTCTCTACCAGAGTTGTTCCTAGGTATTTTTCAAATTTCCTCATATTTCGGAATATACTCTATATTTTGGGTATTTTCCTCTAAATCTAGAATAAATCCTTAAATATGGGGAACATTGAAAAATATATTCTAACAGCTCTTGTAGCTTATTTGATTCTCTACAAGAATTATTCCGATGTGTATTTCAAGTTTCTCCATATTTAGGGGTTTATTTCATATTTGGGGATTTTTGGTTATATTTTGGGGATAATTTATTATTGGAAGGAGCAAACATATGTAGAGTGGTTTCCATGTAATGTGTTTGTTTGTTCATGGTTTAATGGTGATATTTTTTGCAGGTGTGTGTCGACTGTTTGACGGCAGGATGGAACCATCTGCGAGGAAGAGAGCACGGATCGACTGTATCATCCACTGCTCTGATGATGACAGCGATGCTCTGGTGTCACCACAGGATTTGGACTCCTGGAACACATTGCTCAGGGCTGCAGAAATCAGGCAGCATGATCCAGTCCTGGAAGCAGCCAAGGGCCTTGAAGAAGGAGGAATACCACACATACATTATCACCGTAAATGTCGTAGTCTCTTTACAATGAAGAAGTCACTGGATTCTATCCTTGCCAAGGGTGTCAAGATAGAATCAGCAAGCGTCGACCCCAGGAGGAGGGCATCAAGGGATGCCCCTAGTACTAGCAGGGTGTATGCCAAAGGATGTATCTTCTGCGAGAAGTCAAGCAAGTACATAAAAACAACAAAGACAAGGGAGCCACTCATACAGTGTGTTGAGCTACGAGCAGATGAGAAGATTCGCAGAGCAGCAATAAGGAAACTCAACCAGAGAATCCTTGGTTTAGTTAGCAGAGACCTTGTTGCTGCAGAGGGTCACTACCACAAGTCGTGCTACAAACTCTTCACAAAAGATGATTTCCCAGCGGCCGCCAGGTCGGGTGCAGGTGAAAATCAGGAAGAAAGCGAGGAAGCACGCTACGAAGAGGTTGAGACAGAAGCCCTCGAGGAACTCTGCTTGTATATAAGGACCAAATTATTCCCCAACCCAGAGGTACTGCCTATGACAAACCTCACATCTAGGCTTGAGAGATCCATGATGTCCCGTGGTATTATCCAACTGAAACCAGCGACAAAGAAACATGTTCGCCGAAAGATTGAAACCGAGTTTGGAGAATCACTACGCTTTGTCCCAGATGAGAAAGGAAAGCTTCTAATCTATCCACGCAGCCTCTCAATGGACGACCTTGCCCGGCAAGCACACAAAATGGCAAAAGACCTGCAAGAAGCAAGAGCAGCTAACTCTGACGATGTCTTAACCAAAGCAGGAATGCAGCTGAGGAATGAGATCAATAAACAAGATGTGAGTCAGCCATGGCCTCCCGATACAGATCAGAATGTCATTCCTGCAGCAGTCACTCAATTCCTGCACACCCTGCTGACAGGAGAGTGTGAGTGTGAAACTCCCTCTGAAAGAGCTCAACGTCTTGCCACTTCCTTTGGCAGTGACTTGGTCTTTGCTGTTACCAGTGGCAAGACAAAACCACCCAAGCACGTACTGCTGACCAATGCTGTAAAGTCTTTGACAGGAAACACAGAACTGATCCGAACTCTGAATCGTCTTGGTCACTGTGTGTCTTACTCAATGTTTGAGGAGATCGATACAGCCCTTTGTATCCAGAAGCTGGAATGCTCAAAGGATGACATTCCACTGCCAGCAAACATCTACCCTGGTGTGTTCACAACCCTGGCCTGGGATAACATTGACCGACTTGAAGAGACCCTAAGTGGAGCAGGTACTTCTCATAGAGTCAATGGCATTGCTGTCCAGTCCAAGGTTGCAGGCTCTGTGCCAGAGAAAGTCCTGCCAGAGATTACCAAGTCCAAGATAAGAAGCATCACTCAGACATCATCAATGCTGCCAATATACAATGTTGGGCGGCGGGCAGGGCCACCTAGGATTGAGACTGCGTATGTCGACACTACCAAGGAAGTCCAGGATTCAAAGACAAAGAACCATATCTGGCTTCTTACTCGAATGTCAGACCATGAGGACCAGTCCATCAGCAGTTGGACTGGGTTCAACATCAAAATGCGCAGAGACATTGCAGTGGTTCAGGACACTGTAAGCTACCTGCCCACTATCAATGCTCCCGCAACAGAAATGTCCACCGTTAATGAAATCTTGGAACAAACGCATGCTATCATGCAGTCCTTACAGCTTAACAAGATTGTGTGCGTGTTTGATCAAGCACTCTATGCCAAAGCTGCCGAAGTTATCTGGAAACAAGAGAAGTTCAAGAACATTATCATCAGGATGGGCGTCTTCCACACAATCTGTAATCTCATCTCCACCATAGGAAAGAGGTTTCAAGATGCAGGTCTTAGAGATCTGTGTGTGGAATCAGGTATCATCGCAGAAGGATCAGTGTCAGGAGTGATGAACGGCAAGAGGTACAACAGAGCAGTGAGACTACACAAGCTCGTGTATGAAGCACTGATGAGGCTTGCATGGAAAGGCTTCCTTTCATGGCTAGAAGAAAACCATTCAAGGGACATACACCATCTAGATGAAACACTGAAGGACATCAACAGCTTTCACAGCAATGTGTCTCAGGGACTCTTTCAAGAGCTGATGGAGAGTGAATCATGCACACATATCATGAAGCTTTTCCAAGTTTATCTTGAGACCCTCAGAGATGAACACAACCTCTCAGCATTCTGGATGTCATACCTGGACATGGTTGAGATCATGCTGGACTTAATTCGAGCCTCCAGAGAAGGCAACTGGATGCTCCACCTAGGAGCAATCCGACAGATGATACCGTGGTGTTTTGCCTATGACAAAGTGAACTATGCCCGGTTCCTAACCTACTACTATGCCTTGATGTCTCGACTGCCCATTGAACACCCAGAGGTCCATGAACACTTCATGCAAGGTGGCTTTTCGGTCCAGATCGGTAGCAAGAATCCCTTTGGACGGATCCCTGTGGACCAGACAATCGAAGAGACGATCAACAAAGACACCCAGACACCAGGGGGCACAAAAGGCTTCAGCCTGAAAGGCGGAGCTGTCGCCAGGTACTACCTGACATCGGAGTATCGCAGCAGGTACTTAAGGCAGCTCAGGACTATGGTAGTAGGCCAAAAGTATACTGACTTCAGCCACCCAGACCTACAGATGGCCAGGATTAGAAGAGATGAGGCCGATGTCCAATCTTTAGTTCAACTGATGGAGACCAGCTGGTTGAACCCCTTCAACGCAGAGCAAGAAGATCTTGTCAGTTTGTCAACTGCGACTATGGCACCACCAGAAGTTGTCAAAGACCTTCTAGGGGCCTACAGAATAGGAGAGGATGCATATCAAGCCTTCAAGGAAGAGCGCCTGGAGATCGATACGCCAACTATACAGTTTCATGACACGATGACGAAGACGAAACTGAGAACGTTCACTAACATCAGAATGAAGCCACGCTCACAAGACCATGCCAAGGAGGCTATCTTAAAGGCTGACAGGAACCTCTTTGGCCAGATGATCCTTGTTGCCGAGAACAGAAAGCTCAAAATGAGTGATGTCTTGGCTCATCCCCTTGGGCCTTTGCCTTGGGCACTTGCCAGCGGTGATGGGTCTCTCCGCAAGACCAACAAGGCTGCCCTAGCAAAGGAGTTAGAGAGGAATGTTTCTCCTGCAGAAGTGATACCCGAGCCCTCTGCTACCATAATTGATGGGATGAGCCTGGTCCACAAACTGAAGGGAAACGACAAAACTTTTTCACAGCTTGCAGGTACAGCACTGAGTCACGCTGTTCATGAAGGTGCTAAGAGCAGGCGCATTGATGTTGTGTTTGATATCTACAAGGAGACATCCATCAAGGATGCAGAACGAGCCAAAAGAAGTGCAGGCACAGGAATTCATTTCAAGAACATTCAACCTGGGCACAACATCCAGCAGTGGAGAAAGTTACTCGGTAGTTCCTCCAACAAGGCAAGTCTTATCAAGTTCTTGGTAGAAGAATGGAAGGCACCACAGCACAGGGAGAAGCTCAAGGACAAGGAGCTGTATGTCACATGTGAGCAGCGCTGCTTCAAGATCACCAAAGAGCAGTGGGAAGAGGCTCCTGAGCTTAAGTCAACTCAAGAAGAAGCAGACACACGCCTTCTTCTCCATGCACTTCATGCAGCAGAATCTGGGAACAAGTCTGTCATCATCACTGCAGAAGATACAGACGTCATGGTGTTGTGTCTTGGCATGTGCCACAAGATCCCATCCCATCTGTTCCAGAAGTGCGGGACGAAGAACCGGACAAGATTCCTGGATATCACCACACTGAGCCGCACACTGGGAGGCAGCGTGTGTGATTCATTGATTGGTATGCATGCCTTTACAGGCTGTGATACCGTCAGTGCATTCGCTGGCCGAGGGAAGATGACGACACTCAAGCAGGTGAAGATGGACAAGACATACCAGGATGCTTTTCACGAACTTGGACGCTCATGGGAAGTGTCTCCTGAACTCTTTGAGAAGCTACAGGAAATCACCTGCCACATGTACCTACCATCTACCCACACAACTAAGGTAAACAAGCTTCGGTATGAGCTGTTCTGTGCAAGACGTGGAGAGGTAGAGTCAAGTCAACTCCCTCCTTGTGAGGACTGCCTCTTCATGCATGCACTGCGTGCAAACTACCAGGCTGCGATCTGGAGGAGAAGTCTTCAGAGCCAGCCATTTGTTGCGAACCCAACAGACTGCGGTTGGATGACAGATGAGGACGGTAAGCTTGCCGTCAACTGGATGCGAGGCTCACCAGCACCAGATGCTGTTATGCAGCTACTGTCTTGCAAGTGTGTGCGGTCATGCGAACTCCCTAAGTGTACTTGCCTCAGCAATGGTCTAAAATGCACGGACATGTGCAGGTTACAGACATGTCAGAACAAGGCTATTGAAGAAGAGCCGGTGGCACAACAGTCAGATTCCGAGTCTGATGTAGATGATATTTAGGAGTAGTAATTTGCCATAATAGTATGTACAAGCCCATGGCATGCTTAGTGTGTATTTACAGGACTTGTATTAAATGTGACAATTACTATATGCATTTTGTTGACATTAAGGCATTCCTGTCCCCAAATTTGACATTTTAAAAAAATTCGGAATTTTCGGTAGGGTATGTCTATTCAAGAAGTGATAACGACCATTAAGCTACCAATGTGCAAGGGCTATCATATCAAAACATAAACTAGAGACATGTAGCAAGCTAAAAACACCTAAGAGAATTAGTCACCCCGGGTGGTACCGATATCCCAAAATTCGGGTCTTGGCTCATGGACTAATAGTGCATACTGTTTTAAATCACAGTATATAATATGGGATGTTATGTTAGTTATTTAATTATTTGTTTGAATACATTCAATCATATAACACCTGTTTCATTATATTCTTACTACCTCAATATGATTCTACATGGATTTGAAAGTTCCTTGAGGAATCGAAGGGTTAATTAACAAACTGACCAACTGTTATTAATCTTGCGACTACAAGAAACCAGTGCTCAAGGTGAATCAGACACTGTGGATGTAATTGAAAAATATAATAAATAAAAGGCGTCTCAAAAGTCACCCTTACCATTATTGGTCATCATGCTTATCAATCTAGACTCGATACCAGAACCATTACTAAGCTTGTGGAGGGTGACTAATCCATAATTATTGAGGATATCACATTTTTTTTTTTTTTTATCATTCTGCTATATGCAACTTGGAGATGGAAAGAGAGAGAGGGTGACCTGGTGAATGCTAGATTTCAATCACACGCTATCGCTCGCCAGAAAAAAAGAAATCGACACCTATTATGGCGCGGAAGGTGATGTTTAGGGAGAATACCGGTACCGTTGTTCTAGATCCCTTTCTCCCTCATGTTTAGCCCCATTAGTTTTCAGATTTTAATATGTTTGCCCCATTAGTTTGCCGATTTTAAGACCATCCGCCCCATTTCCTTGTCAACTATTAAGACCTTTCGTGCTATTTAAGTGTCGATTTGTTTTTCCTGGAGAACGATAGTGAGCCTGTAGTTTTGGAAGAACCGGCCTTCGAAGCCTTCGGCCGGGAAATGTTTCTACCAAAAAATGTACAAATTAATCTAGAAAGGGGATCTAACGGATGTGTTTTTTAAGTTTGATGGAGGTCTAGGGAGGAAACTAGAAAAATTATTAATAAATGCAAAAATATACTATAAAGTGAACCATCCTCCCTTAATGAATTCTGCAAGCATAAACTAAGTAGGCAATGTGAAAACTCTAGATTTCCCAGGTGTGCAAGGAAGAATAGGTCTTTCATTCTCTCCTCCCACTCATACTTGCCTGACAAAAGGGGTGAGATTAGTTGAAATGTATGAATGGAATGTCTTTTGAGATCAATTACGCTTTATTCTATTTATTGCAACCCTTTTCAAGATAGTATTACGCATTTCTATTCTGTGTTTTGGTTATCATTTGACTATTTTATTCAGCTTAGAAAGGGTATATGGAGGTCAGAGGGTAAATTGAGGTAGTCTTTTTCCTTTTAATTCCCACAAATCTATCCTAAGCTGTACACAATTATTTAATTATAGTCATAAAAAAACTGTCAAAAATGCGTCATGATCCTAAAATGGTTAATGAGTGTTTTCTACAATATACAACAAAGACGTCTTGGCTAATCAAAATAGAGGCGAGTTATTAATACACTAAACAATAGAGCAGCGAAAAACTGAGGCGATCATTTTGTGGCAATTAGAAATTTAAGGGACGATGGGTCGTTTTTCTGGTCCCACTTCGTCTTCATGTTTAGCCCCATTAGTTTTCAGATTTTAAGACATTGTGTCCATTTGTTTGGCGATTTTAAGACCTTTCGCCTTATTTTTGTTTCAATATTAAGACTATTCGTGTCATTTAGGTGTCGATTTTATTTTCCCGGCGAGGGAAAGCGAGCCTGTAATTTAAGGGGAACCGGCCTTCGGCCGGGAAATTTTTCTATGGAAAAATGTACTCATTTATCTTGAAGGAGGGTCTTGGGGGGTGGGGATAATCTTGATGGAGGCCTAGGGAGGAAACTAAACAATAATTTAAAAATATATAAATGAGCAAATAAATACGGCCATCCCCTCTTAAATAAGTGTTGGCAGTGTTGTGATACTCCAGGGGGAGACTACGATATGTTGGTAGCTCTGCGAAAAATCACCCATTTTAAGGGGGTAGTGATATTTGTTTGGTCTATATACAGTAATGATTCATTCATTTATTATTTAGTTTCCTCGCTAGACCTTCATCAGGCTTAAGCAAAACACCCCTTAGACCCCCCTTCAAGATAAAATTGTACATTTTTTGGTTGAAAAATGTCTCAGCCTTCCTTTTATAATTACAGGCTCGCTATCGCTCGCCATGAAAAAATCGACACCTAAATGGCACGAAAGGTCTTACAATTGACAACGAAATAGGGCGAATAGTGGTAAAATCGCCGAACTAATGGGCCGAACGTCTTAAACTCTCAAAACTAATGGGGCTAAACTTGAGGGAGAAGGGGGTCCAGAAAAAAACGAACCATCTTCCCTTATCCCAGCACTATTGGCACGTTCACAGAAATCAGACAGTATATACGACGGTGCGTTGCTGCTTTACATTCTGGTTATCGTTGGACGATGTTATGCAGCTTTGAAAATAACTCGTGGGATCAATAACGTTAACCCCTTCTGTACCGCGACGTCTGTATAATTGTAATCGTCCTATACTTAGACGATTTTGTGCAGCTTAAGAAGGATCTGTGGCAGTAAAAAGGGTTATGTGAGGTAGTTCGAAGCCTAATGATTGTTGGAGGACCTTTTTAAACTAAACATAATCGTCAAATAAGAGCCATAATAAAGCTTAAAGGACATCGCCGGTACAGAAGGGCTAAGATGACCTAATTCACCCTTTGAATCCCATAATCCTTCCTAAGCTGAATAAAACCATTAGCCGGAACGAAGTCAAAATGCGTCATAATCTTCAAAGGGTTAATTAAATACCGTACCTGCATTATCAATCCCTGTGAAAACCATTATCACTACCACCAATATAAAAGGTATATGACCCTTTGAAGATTGTGACGCGTTTTGACAGTTTATTCTGGCTATCATTAGACGGTTTTATACAGTTTAGGAAGGGTATATGGAAGTCAGAGGGTTAATTGAGATAGCCCTTACCCTTATAATTCTTATAGATACTTCCTAAACCACATGAAAGCGTCTAATGATAGCTGGAATGCACTGTCAAAATGCGTCATAATCTTCAAAGGGTTAATTAAATCCCGTAACTACATTATCTATCCCTGTGAACACCATTATCCTATCACTGCCACCAACATAAAGGCAATTAACTCTGTCCACATTAACGTCATAACTAGATTGTTCTGGCTGTCCTGCTGCTTAAATTACTTGTGTACTGGCGAAGTGTTTTTAATTATATTCTAGCTATATTAAGACGATGTTGTGCAGCTTAAGAAGGATGTGTGGTATTATAAAGGGTTAATTAAGATAATTCTAATCCCGTTAATTACTGGAGGCCCTTCTTAAACTGAATAAAATCGTCTATTAGTAGCCAGTAGGAAATTATAAGGACGGAACTGGTACCGGTACTGAACGACTTAAATTACTTACCCTAATATAATAACATTACCATAACTCCATCACCAGTGTTAGGGTGTTAACTAACATATGATCACACTCAAATGAACTCTTTCAGTACGGTATAATAATAATCCAATCATTTCAATATTGCAGTAATTCCAATACTCCATTCATTCCGATATTCCACTCATTCCAATATTCCTGTTGTACAATATTCCAGTCATTCCAATATTCCAGTCATTCCAATATTCCAGTCATTCCAATATTCCAGTCATTCCAATATTCCAGCCATTCCAATACTTCAGTGATTCAATTATTCCAGTTAATCCACCCTCCCCTTTCTGCCACTAAATAATTGCATGCATATTTGTTTTATTATATACTTAGAAATCTACGTTTTTGTTATTTATTTATTTCAAATGCTCAACTTAAAACTTAATCCTTTATGTATGATGAACGCGTTGTAGTTATTTATTTGGGCTACCACTAAATGATTATATTCAGCTTAACCCAGGAACTGCAGGAAGACTCTTAAGAGTTCCCCCGGCGGACTGCGGGAAGACTCTTAAGAGTAAGGCTTTTGAACACGTACCAAAACCGCGGGTTTATAGGCAGGTGGCTACAAATTGGTGTGGGTGTAGTACTACATGGCAACTCTCGATACCACCCCGCCACACGCGCGTCCCGCACTCGTGCAAGCACCACCGCGCCAGAACCCAAGCACTAGTCATGGAGCCCACACGTCCCTCACGCTCGCGCCCTGATGACACAAGCAGCCCTCCTTCTGGTGGTGTCAGCCACCGTGGAAGGCAGAGGGTGGCTACCAGAAACCCTAGCTACCAGTACGACACGCCTTACAGCTCGGAGGACGAAGCACCAGCACCAAAAGCACGTAAAACCCGTGCAAGCAAGGTATTGCACAGAGGTCATTGGCCTTTGGGGACACTGCCACCACGACCCAGGCCACTGCAACAACCACTACCACCACCACTGCCACCCCTGCCACCAGTACCAGCGATGCAGGAGGCCGCCCTAGGGCTGCAGAACCTGCGGGGGTAGGTAAAATCAAAGGCACGGGCGTAGGGAAGAAAACCTGTACGCCTGCCACAGTGACCCTACCACCATCACCACCACCAGCCGCCCCTGGCCCGGCTGCCCCTGCTGCCCCTGCCGCCCCTGCCGCCCCTGCCCAAGGAAAAGGGAAGGGGAAAGGGAGAGGGAAAGCGACTGCGGGCCCTGCTGTCCCTGCCGGCCCTGCTGTCCCTGCCGGCCCTGCTGCCCCTGCTGCCCCTGCCGCCCCTGCCGCCCCTGCCCAAGGAAGAGGGAAAGGGAAAGGGAAAGTGGCGACGGGCACCACCATCATCTTGCCTGCCTCCAGGCCCACTGCACCACGCACCACTGCCGCCCCTGCCGATGCCGCCCCTGCCGGCCCTTCTGCCCCTGCCCCTGCCCATAAGACGCCACTACGTGCTAGAGTGAGCAGAAAAAATCTGACACCATCCAAGTACGCCGCCCTGCTGTTTGGTGGTGATTCGCAGGGCATTGACAGCCCTGTGGGTTTCGACGACGACGCCCTAGCACGGGACCAAGGGTAGGGGGATTTGGGAGTGGACAGTGGAAGTGAGTCAGACGTCGGTGATGAGAATGAAGAAGGGCGTCTGTCTAGTGAAGAGGAGGGTGATGATGATATTGTGTTGTATCGCGAACATGACAGCGATATTTCAGACGCAGAAGCAGACGGACACGACATTCCGATCCCTGGCATGCCTTCGTTTGAGTGGTCTGACGGGGTCAATTTTGTGCTTGACATGCCCCAGTTCAATCCTGGGACGTCAGGTACAACTGATGACTGGCCCTGTGACGATAACGCAAATGAAAGCGAGTTCTTCCTCGCTTTTTTCGATTTGGAGGTAATGACTTACATCGTTGCCCAAACAAACGCGTACTACAGGTGGGTGTTTGGCAAATTGGACGTCATTTCTCCAAAAGCGAGAATACGAGGGTGGGTGGATACGACTGTGGAAGAATTCATGACGTTTTTTGCCTTGTTGTTCCTCATGCCTCTTTGCAAGAAGCATGTGTTGCAACACTACTGGAAGCACGACCCTCTCATCGCTCAATAAGTTCATGACTCGTGACAGATTTTTGTTGCTGCTAAGATTTATGCACTTTGCAGACAACGAAAATCCTAACAGAATTGACAGAATATGGAAAGTTCGGGATGTGTTCACCATGTTGTTGGAGAGGTATAGGAAATACTTTTACCCCTTCCTCAATTTGGTGATTGATGAGTCGCTCGTGCTCTTCAAAGGACGTCTTGTTTTCAAGCAGTATATCCCCTTGAAAAGGCATAGGTTCGGAATCAAGCTCTTCGTGTTGTGCGACTGTGAAACTGGAATAGTGCTTGACATGATCGTGCATACAGGAACTGACATTGACGTACCGAAAGCCACTCCCGGTGACCCCATGGGCATGTCAGGTGCCATCGTCAGGAAAATGTTGGCACCTTACCTGGGTAAAGGCCACATCATCTACACTGACAACTGGTATACTTCTCCTGCTCTCTGCCAGTTTCTTCATGACAACCAAACGGGGTCATGTGGGACTGTCAGAAAGACAAGAAAGTTTATGCCAAAGTTCACAGGTGATGTCATTCCTCTGTCAGATGCCTCCTCCAGTGACACACCTTCTGAAGACGAACTGGCCAAGGAACACCGCGAGAGGCATGTCCGAAGAAGGCGACGAAAGGGGCAGAAGTACAAGCAACTTGAAAAGTCCGGGAAAGTGGTAGCCCTGAAGTGGAAGGACAAAAGAGACGTTCACCTGCTTTCCTCAGTCCACACAGGTGCCCAGATGGACTCTGGTAAAATCCACTACCGAACCAGGAAGACTATCCATAAGCCCGACATGGTAGTGGACTACACAAAGAACATGCGCCTGGTGGAAAAGTCTGACTGTCAACTGTCAGGCGTTGAGTGTCTAAGGAAGACTGTGAAGTGGTATCACAAGCTCTTCCTCCACCTAGTTGACATCACGATGCTCAACGCCTACAACTTGTGGTTGGTGAAGAGAGAGATGGCCCCACACCAGAAGCTAAAATTCCGGGAGTTTGTGTACAACGTTGCATATCAACTCCTGGAGAAGTATGGCACCACCACTCACAGACGTATGGCATGGCGTGGGGATCACGTCCGTGACCGCATCCAGCTGGGGGTTGAAAGACACTACCCAACCAACACCGAGCTGGTTGGCACTCGTCACAGGCAGGTGCAGTGCCACGTCTGCAGCACCAGTGTAAGGAAACCCCACATAACCATAAGAGTCACCTCAATGTGCGCCGAGTGCAAAGTTGCACTCTGCTTGGGTGACTGCTTCAGGGATTACCACATGTATAAAAACTACTGAGTGCCGCCCCCTGCCCTGCCCTGCCCTGGACTCGCGCCCTACCTTACCTGACCTGACCAAATTGATCACGCTACCTCATAATGTCACATATATATTATATAATGTATAAGTTCCAAAGATGTCCCTGTGATATAGCTTTTTACATTATATAATTGTATCTTTCATTATTTAGTTTATAAGTTTAAAAGATTTCCATGTAATATGCCTTCTTTTTTAGTATATCAATATATATGTTTGTTATAGCCAAAGTAATGTGTATATATTTTCTTACCTCAAATGAATTGTACCAAAATAAATATGTTTCAATAAATCCTGTCAAACCTAATAAAAAAAAAAAAAAACAAAAAAAAAAAAAAAAAAACAAGGTCATGTCATTGTATTCTTACAAAATGATATATTATATGAATATTTCATATTGTTAGAATACAATGGCATGATCTTGTAAAAAAAAATATTTATCAAAATTTATCTAAACAGTATAACACCTTCCTCATAACCCCCTCTTGGATTCGATCCCACTACCCTACCACACTTTGAGTTTTCCAGTCCGTGACCTTACCAACCATGCCACAAGAGCTCATACCAAATGTGACTCAAAACTTCGTGTCTACAATCGAAATGACAATATAAAAAACAAAAATGAATTATCCCACCAATTTACGTTTGTAAAATGATGGGATTATCAATTATATCATGCAAAGGTTTATATAAATTTGTCTCTGTCAAGAATTAGTAATTATATAACTTTATTCTGTCAAAAATTGCCCAAACACTCAGCAAAATTGCCCCTCTCAGTGTGAATCCAGTCATTATCACACGGTCAGTGGGTGACCCTTCCCTCCCTCCATCCACAACACCTCTGTCTGTCTGAGTTTGGCTACCAACTAAATTCGTATAAATACAGCATGCATAAAATACTCTTCACAAATACATTTGTATTGTATAATATTGTAAATAATAATGAATAATAACTGTGTGGGTGTCGAAAATTGCTCAACCATCTTTCTTATGTCTCGCCTACGCCCTTACGCGCGTATATTGGATTATACATAGTCATGACTGTCATACAAATACTTGCAGTAGGTCTCGAATATACATTTAGATTGCATATTACTTGGAAATAAATAAATATAAGTTTTCTGGTGGCAATCTACCCTTTCGCAAGTGTCAGGCGACACCAGTCTATATTTAGCTCTCTATCAAAAAAGGTTAACTGCCGATGTTTACTGACCACCCTCATTCCTGGTCTATAATATAGTACTTTATTTACAGTCAATGGCCTACATATTTCTGTGGTACATCACATGTGTCTAAAATGCAATGTCTGTTTGCATAAAAATGCAATTCTGAAAGCCATTTATACATATGACATACGCATGTCTCACTTTCTCTCTCTCTCCATTCCTGACTCATGTTATTGTAGACCTCTGGGTGGCAACGAACCCCAGACACCTGCTAGACATAAGGTTCAAAATCCCAAGACATCCATACGCCTCGGGAGCCTCCACAATTATCACACAGCTGCGTATGTTTCTTGATAGCTGCGTATGTTTCTCCCTGCCTTCACTCTCTCCACGACTCACTCCCTGCCTCCCTCCTACCCACCCACCCACCCTTTTAGGCTTCCGTCTGCTAGAAACTCATTGATAATGTGCGTAAATATCGCATGAATTGGTCTATATGCGGTATATATATTGTTATATGGGACGTCTACATACGTACAAGTCTGTGTTATAGCATGACAGTGCTCTAAGTACAAGATATACGTGCTATTTATGGCGCAACACACCCCCTCCCCCTTCCATTCCCAGCACAACTCAATCACACCTTGGTTCACGGATAGAAACTCATTGATAATGTGCGTAAATATCGCATGAATTGGTCTATATGCGGTATATATATTGTTATATGGGACATCTACAAACGTACAAGTCTGTATTATAGCATGACAGTGCTCTAAGTACGAGATATACGTGATATTATAACGCAAACCACACTCTCATCTCATAAATTGCCGCCAAACCTCCAACCCGTCTTCATTCCCGCCTAAAAATTAATTGATAATTCCCTTATATATTGCAAATTTTGGTCACTGTGAGGCATATTCATTGTTATATGGGTGGCCTACACACGTATACATACTCTACATAGACTAAAAGGGATAAAAAAAGGAGATATACGTGATACTATGCGGTAACCCACCCCCTCCTCCCTCAGGTTCTATCCCCGGTGCATGAAAATTCGGCAGGGAAATCTCGCCGCTCGATGACAATGTAGCCGCGCGGTGCCATTCGCTCCACATTTTTCAACTACGGACCGTTCCCCCCCCCCCCCCCCCTAGACATTTTTGGGGGGATCAAATATATATGGGCCGATGCACGCAAACATTCCCTACACGCTGATGTACTTTTTATCTAAATTGGCAATGGGTCCCAAAATCATCATACATTCGCACAGTATGTACCTGTAAAAAAAAAACGGCGGAGAGGTTAAGAAGGGTCCGTGGGAGTCAGAGGTATAACCGAGGTGGCTTTGACCCCTTTAATTCCAAGAGAACCTTCCTGAGGTGTACTGTGAAATGACCCAGCTTCGGGCGGGGGCTATACTTCGGACATTTCTTATTAAAAGTATGTAAGCTACAGTTTTGAAACTCTCTCCAACAATATTAAAGCCACTTGCACCGTTCA
Source organism: Lithodes maja (assembly GCA_037953745.1). Lineage (NCBI taxonomy): Eukaryota > Metazoa > Arthropoda > Malacostraca > Decapoda > Lithodidae > Lithodes > Lithodes maja. The sequence goes on from JBAKBP010003338.1 coordinate 48,184, forward strand.
GCTCCCCGGAAACGAGACATCGATTACGGATAAAACAATGATGGCTCCGCTTGTATATGTATATTACACTATTATTACGGCTATTTTTGTATTATCGCTCCACGCCTCCTTATAGCACGAACGAAATCGGTACCCCAGTTTATTTTACGTAACCTAGATGCGCAAGTTCGTACATTTGCGAACCATAATAAGCTTAAATCTATTTGAATAATTGTTAATCAAACTAAGGGTAACATTCAAGCCAGCTAGAGCCGCCTTATTTAATAAGTTTTCTTTATATTATGTTTAAGGAATATAGTGTTTTATTGTTATTTTTCATGGTTTGAGTGGAGGATTTGCATTAACTTACCCATTATTCATTAATCTGAAGATACGGCGTCGAATGGCGCCATATATTGGGTGAATCGCCCTTTTACAGTAGGTAAGGGAAATTGTGGGGTACATTGGACACACGATGGGTTGAGAGAGGGCGTCCCCCCCCCCCCCCCCCTCAGCCCCCCTTGATGTATTGTCATCCTCATATATGTAGATATGTAAGGAGGCAACAACAGGTTGCCGGTATTTCGTTTTTGTGAGTAACGCTAACGCCATTTATTGGGTGAATCGCACTCGACGCATCTTTCAAAACAAGAAGAAGAGGAGTCAAGTCGAAGGATTCATTGGGCGCAATTCTTTGTTTACGGATGGGATTTATTATGTTTGTGTTATTTTTCGGTGTAATCGGGTTTTTTCAAGTGTCCATAACAAAATGCCTCCATGCGGACTATAATGAGAAAAATATGGCGAGTCTATTGGTCCCTATTTTCCCTAATAAATTATTTATAATAGGACGGCGAAAGAGGTCTTGAATATTATCTAAACTAAGTACGATAGGAGTTATGTTAGCGGGCGTACAGTAGCCCAACTAAGTTTTTCGACAATATTAGGTACGTGGCACCTGTCTAGTTTGCACTCCCGTCCCAAGCCCGTGTGGTCGTGTCTAGCAGGGGCCGTGGTGTCTAGGCAGGCACCACCGCCACCTGCGTACCACAGCCAGGGCACACAGACACAGTACTCGTACATGCTGGGCGCTACATATGACAATATTGCTATCATTATTTGTTTGTATCATAATAGAAGGCTCTCTAAGGCTCTCTCTCTCTCTCTCTCTCTCTCTCTCTCTCTCTCTCTCTCTCTCTCTCTCTCTCTCTCTCTCTCTCTCTCACTGAGGTTAATATCAATAAATTTCCACGCTACACTATTTGTAGATTAATTAGCACACACACACACACGCAGAAACGGAAGGCAAAGTTCAGTGTTATAAACCCACATTCTTCACTGATTTCCGTGATAAAACAATGACGTGTAAATAAGTGTGTTCTTTTATCTAATTAACCCTTTCAAGATCCGATACACGTTTCTGTTCTGTGTTATGGTAATTATTAGACGATTTTATTCAGATTACGAAGGGTATATGGAAGTCAGAGGGTTGATCGAGCTAGTCTGTACCCTTTTAATAACCACAGATCCTTCCTAAGCTGCATAAAATCGTCTAATGATAGCCAACATAAAGTGCTAAAACGCATCAGAGCTTCAGATCCTTCCTAAGCTGCATAAAATCTTCTAATGATAGCCAAAATAAAGTGCTAAAACGCATCAGAGGTTCAAGGGGTTAACACTCTTTAGATAATACAGGTATGTTATAATCTGCATCATCTTGCAGTGCTGGGTTATACGAGTAGTTCTATTTGCAACATCTGCATCAGGTAATATTATTAATGATAAGAACGTGTATTAACCCATACTGTACCGGCGACGTTCTTTTCTTCCTATTCTAGCAACTATTACGCGATTTTATTCAGCTTCGGAAAGACCTCTAGCCATAATAAGGCTTCAAACTATCTCAACCAACCCTTTTAACTACCACAGATCCTACCTAAGCTGCATAATATCGTCTAAATATAGCTAGAATAAAATTGAAAAAACGTCGCTGGTATTCAAAGGGTTAATACACAGCTAAAGTACTTACTGTTTCTATGAGATACTATTAGAATATAGAAAATTATCGTTACCGTATCATGATTTTAGAATCTAACTTCGATGAAATTATGTTTACTTTGGAAATATATGGGAGTATAACTAAACATTATTTAGTTTATCAGGTATATAATTTAAGCTCTATATTACACAATTTTACACACACACACACACTGTTACGACCGGGGCTACGAATGAAACAAGGGCACTTAATGATTGGACTAGTAATAGAGCACTATGCAACAACGGTACGCTAGATCCAAACCCTTGAACTTATATGCCGGCTAACAAAAACACCTATACCCTCCAAAGTTAATCTGCGATATCGGGGTATCCTTAACTGGGCATAAATGTACTCTACTTCAGGCTAACCCACACTGGTATAGCCTGATAACAAACAAGATGCAAGTTACGTTAAAATGCACAAAAGGGAAGCTATGGAAAGATCAATTAAATCACTGCAAGATTTAATACAATACAAAAAAGATGCTTCAATACAGTTACTCTAAACAACAATAAACTCTTCACTCCTATCTGAAAGAAAGTGAAGTCTAGTCCTACAGCATAGACCTGGAAACTTCTGAAGAAAGTCTGATGCTCATAAGATGCTCGTATCTTAAATTATATAAAGGCAGGAGGCAGGACACCATACGTGTAAACTGAATACACTAAAAGATAGGACATATAATGTTAACTGACACGGGAATACTATAAATGCGCAACGGCAGTAATGCTCGACACTGAAAGAAATACTTCCTCTTCAACGAAACAGTCTGCTATGGTTGTGTAACTCAACAACAACCTAGACTAATAAATGCCGTGAATAATAATGCATACATATCATAAAGAGCTCATGTCCTAACTAGTGTTTGCTCGGCGAATATAGTCTAGCTGGGATATCAAGGTTAGGAAACTGTGGCTGAGCAAGACTGGCTCATAGCCTAGCGTTGTCCTTAAGGCGGTATGATTAAAGTTACGTTAATGATGGGGGATGCTCTCTTGGTAGATCCAGATCTCAAGTATCTGGTTCTACCCTGGCGATCCCTCAAAAGTCAAGCAAAGAGGCAGCACTGTGTTCTAAGGTAGTAGGCAAATGCCCTCTTACAACACGATGCTGCACTCGGAAAAGGCACAACCAAAAGGACAATCTAGGCTACCACAGAAACCGTCGAAGTCGTGTAGGTATAAGCAAACCATACACACATCGCTGACAATGACAACAGAAGCCTTATCCCAGTCTAGCATTAAATAACCCAGCAGAGCACTAAATCAATAATGGAGACACACACCAAGTTCTTAACCTCAACTAACTAAGAACCCTCAAACCTATTCTAAGTACATGTAAATATCTCAGAGGACGGCCGCATGCATACAATGGGCCGGCTATGGAAACCGTATCCAGAACCCAAGGGGATAAGTAATTGAATAAAGGTGAGGGACAATGGAAAGGAAGAAGATCAGAGAAAGAGACAGTGGTAAGGAGGGTGATCAGGAGAGAGTATGCAAAGGGATGTTAGAAGCATGCACGCCAAGCCTGTCCTGAGGAGGGTAGCTCCTCGGGACCCTCAAGATCCCACAAAGGCATGGTAGTCGGCCAATCACAGGCCGATACGTCACAAGGCAGCAGGCCTCTATGACGCGCCAAGAACCACCCGCCAATCAGAGGCGAGAGAAAGCCCGCACGCGCGGGAAAAACTCCTCCGGGAGGGAGGAGGGAGGAGGGAAGCAACACTCACTGCCCCCACGCTGCCCGCTCGCACGCTCTCTCTCAACTTCACTACAATGCATCTTATATTCTACTCATGATATAAAATACTTCCCGTTGTCACAGACGAAAATAAAGACCACCACTGGACTGTCTGTAACAATGCAAGTACTATGAAAGAAAGAACAACATTCTCTGATAACTGTAGCCCATTTCACTGCCCTGGCGAGCGCTAGTGGCTAACGGGAGGCGATTCTGCCAACGCTGGTAGACGTCACACCCCGCCCAAGATATGGGATGCTCAACATTAAGCGAGCACCATATCTGACAAGGCAGAATGCCGACAAGACCCGCCACAATCAGCCACTGCACCAGAAATGAAATGCAAAGCTCAATCATAAATAAAACAACATTTTAGCATAAATCAAATCTTATAACCCCTCCCAAACATAATAGTATAATTCTAGCCTGTTATGCTCCCTGAGCGAGCTTCACAGAGCCCAGCCTACTAAGTGAAAGACAGGTTCAACTTAGGACTTTAGCTATAACATTGGCAACTTACAATTAACTATCAAAAAGAAAGAGTTTTTATGTGATTTTTTTGTATTTAATTTTAATGTAGTTTTTGACGGCTGCTCTACAGGGTCAAGCCTGATTTTTCTCCACTTGAACCCACACACCTGTGGTGATCTACTTCGGATCCTCCACCCTCGACAAACAGTCTGCAATCACATTCTCACAACCGGCAATATGGCGAATGTCTAGATTGTATTCTTGCAACATGAGTGACCAACGTGTCAGCCTCATATTCCGGTTGTGGAATTGGTTCAGAACTTTAAGAGGGTGGTGGTCGGTGTAAATCACCACGACTGGCCCGTAGGCAGGAAAATATACTTCAAAGTGCCTGAGCGCCAACACTATTGCCAGCAGTTCTTTCTCTACCACAGAGTAGTTTTTCTGAGTGGAATTAAACTTCTTGGAAAAGAAACTGACTGGATGCTCCAAACCTTCTTCGTCTGTTTGCATTAAGACGGCACCAGCCCCTACACCGCTAGCATCCGTTGCCAGCTGGAATGATCTTTCAAAGTCAGGGGCCCTGAGGATTGGGTGAGTGCATAGTAGGTGCTTGACCAGCGAAAAAGCCCTTTCACACTCAGGTACCCAATTGAACTTTTTATCTTTTGCTAGTAAATCTGTCAGAGGAGCTAACACAGTAGAATAACCCCGAATGAAGCGTCGATAGTAACCGATCATGCCTAAAAATCTCATGATCTGCCGCTTAGTGGACGGCCTGGGGAACTGGTTAATAGACTGTATCTTGTTTTGGGGGGGGAGGGGGGGGGGGGCACACCTGACCTAATGCGACCACAAACCCAAGATATTGCACAGTTGCCCGGACAAAGTCGCACTTGCCCAGATTAACCACCAAGCTGGCCTCACTAAGCTTCTGAAACAAGGCTTCTATGTGCTCACAGTGACTCTCAAAGTTGTCATCGTATATTATAACGTCATCTAGGTAGACAGTGCAGTTAGGCATGTCAGCTACTAACTCATTCATTAGACTCTGGATGGTTGCTGAGGCATTTTTAAGACCATACGGCATCACATTGCAACGGTAGGTGTTCCCATCAACCACAAACCCGCATACCCCCTTCGCCCGCTCAGACAAGGGCACCTGCCAGTAGCATTTCACTAGGTCTACCTTAGTTAAAAACTGTGCCTTACCAATCTTGTCTACGCTATCGTCAACACGGGGAAGGGGATAAGCATTGGTGGGAGTCAACTCGTTCAATCTCCGAAAGTCAATGCAGAAGCGAACCTTCCCGTCAGGCTTGGGCTGCAGAGTGACAGGAGATGTCCACCTAACTGCCCCCTTCTCAATCAACCCCCGTTCTAACATATACTCTAACTCCGCTCTGAGGGCTGGGAGTTTAATAGGTGGAATTCTGTAGGCTACTGATTTAAAGGGGGGGTGATCTCCCACGTCTACGTCATGCACCACCCGAGTTGTGAGGCCTGGATGCTCTGCGAACACAGTGGGGTATGAATCAAACAGGCGCTGCACAGCTACACGCTGTTGCTCAGGCAGCTGCACTAGAGCCTCGTCAGCCACCTGTCTGGAGTTCCCCGCCCACTGGTCCGCAGAGACATGACACTCCCAGTTATCTTCACCTGAGCTTCACTGTCCCTCACTCCTTCTCCTCCATGACCGCTGCAGGTCAAAACAGGGACAGCGAGAGGCTCAGGGGGGTGCATCACAAACTCTTTCACCAGGTTCACATGGCACAACTGGTTCTTTTTTCGCCTATCTGGAGTAGCCACAAGATAGTCTAGGTCAGAGTTCTTTTTCACCACCTTATAAGGACTGGCGTACTTGGCAGACAAAGGATGACCTGGCAGAGGTAACAGAATCAACACCTCTTGCCTCACCTTTAACTCCCGGAGTTTCGCCTTCTCATCGTACCTGTCCTTCATAAGTGCTTGCGACCCTACCAAATTCCTACCTGTCAACTCAAGGCTTCTCAGCATTCTTTCTCTGCTCTCGAGGACATACTTTAACATGGAACATGGTTTTGCTGTGCCCTCCCAAATTTCTCTAACCATGTTGAGGGGGCCTCTGACCTGATGTCCAAAGACGAGCTCATTGGGACTAAACCCTAGGCTTTCATCAGGTACCTCCAAAGCAGCGAATAATACATAGGGCAACCCAAGATCCCAATCTTTACCATTCTCAACACAATAACACCGCAGCATGCTCTTGAGAGTCGAGTGCCACCTCTCCAACACTCCCTGACTCTCTGGGTGGTAGGCTGAAGAGACAACGGTACTAACACCGTGCTGCTGCATGGTCTGTTTAAAAAGGTTAAAAGTAAAGTTGGATCCCTGAACCGACTGCAATTCCTGCGGGTACCCGTACCTAGAGCAGTGCAATAGCAAGTTACGAACGACAGTCTTAGTAGTACCATTTCGCATGGGGTATGCATCCGGGTAACGAGTGGCAACATCCATAATGGTGAGGAGGTACTTGTTGCCCTCACTAGTAGTGGGTAGAGGGCCAACCATGTCGATTATAACCTTACTGAATGGTGGCCTGATAACAGGAATAGGGTGTAACGGAGCCTTGGGAATACACTTGTTTGGTTTACCTACTGTCTGACAGGTACTGCACATCGCCACCCATGACGCAACATGTGCTTTCATCCCTGGCCACCAAAACAATTTCGCCAATGATGCTACCGTCTTACGTACACCCAAATGCCCTGCCAACGGTACGTCATGTGCCAACCTCAGTAGGCTATCCCGGCACATACGAGGCACTACCAACTGGTCAACCACGACCCCCCCTCCCAACTCCGTCTGGGATCTAGAAAACGCCTGTACAAAATACCCCCCTACACGAAAGAAGTCCTCCGCCTTTGCATCCCCGTCCTCCTCCAGTTCGATTGCACCGTTACTGCACTTCTGAAGCTCAGGATCACCCAACTGCAGCCGACAGATATCCGAAGGAGCCAATTTATCGAGATGCTCCCGGAGCAACTTATGACCTCCCCCGGTACTAGGCTGTTCGGCCCTATCCTGCTTTTGCGAGTAACGGTGCTGTCTCGGAGTTTCCACACGCCCTTCCTCCCCAACAAGAATGGCAGGTTCTGGGGCCACTCCGGACCTTAACATAGGTGCTAATACTGAGTCGCCAAGGAGAGCCGCTGGTTCAAAACTCTCAAAACTTTTCCCAACTTTAGCCTTCTCTTTTCGACCGTTCCTCCGCTGGTCTAGAGACTGAAGAATAGGCTGTGACACTTTGGATGCACGAGAACGGGTGACAACACACGCCATCTGCTTTAGTCGACACCTCTCGACAAAGTCCTGCCCCTCCCTACTCACGTCGGCCGCCTTCTCGGCAACGACTAAGGGTGAAACTCCAGGAGTAGTCACCACAAAGTCATTGCCGAGAAGAAGGTCGACGCCCTCTACTGGCAGTTTCTCCACGATTCCGACATCCAACTCTCGTGTCACACCTTCTACCTCCAGCTCCACTCGGACCAGCGGGTATGACCGTTGTGACGCATGTCCACGTGTGAGCATGCTGTACAGAACGCTTAGTCATGCCCCACTCTCGCTAGGATCGTCAGGGCAGGAACTTTGGCTGTAGTCTATGTAGAGTTTCCTAACGTAGTTCGTGTGAGCCATTGTACTATAAGTATTATGAATATGTATTTTGTTTTCATCTGAGTCAACGAGTTCTATTTTATATCATTAGTTATAAGTATTGTGTGTAAAACTTATTTGTAATGATGGGAAGAGAAACAGCCACAGTTAGGTGTCAGTGGGTACGCCAGGCAGGAGGTAGGCCTAACTCACTCGCATTCCTCCCTCCCTCAGTGCTAGGGGAGCCTTTGTGTATCCCAGAGGAGAGAGAGAAATTACGTCATGGTTGTCAGTGGGCGGTTCTTAGTAGTTCACGTTGGGCTCACTAGAGGGCCAGGTATAAAAGGGCAGTCTAGCCATTTTTTCATCAGAACTCATTAGGCATAGCGACTTCTCATTTCCCTTGCTAACTATTTATATTCTTCTGACTGAATGGAACTTTCTCTACTACCTTACATTCTTATTTCCTCTTTTCCCTGCCCTGTTTAACTTCCATGGTCCCGTTGGTGCAGAGCTAGTCAGCCAACGTATTATCGCTTGAGATAAGAGATACTTGCCTATTAGATAGCCTATTTTGGAAGGGTTGACTTAGAATAGGATTGATTTATGTTTGCTGCACTTGTATATGCATTTCCCTGTGTGTTATTATTATTATTCCTGTTTTCTGCTAGTCTAGGTAATGCTAGACTGGGGTAAGGCTTTTCTGTGTTACGAGTTGTTGTTTGATGCAGTGGTTAAGCGATAAACCTGCATACTCGTTTCGGTTCAGTGAAGCCTAGGTTGTCTTCGCGGCTGACTGTGTTGAGTTAATAATTTACAGTGCGTGAGGGCAAGAGCCTAACCACCCTGTATTTTATTAACAGTTTGTTTTTACTTTGTCAAGGAGCCGGGAGAAAACCAGATACAAGGGATCTGGATTTCTCAAAGTGCACTTGTTAGTTTTAACGTAATACTTTAAACAGTCGTGAGGACTTCGCTAGGCTACGAGCCGTTTTTGATCAGTCACTGCTACCTTTTTGCCTACAGTACCACAGCTAGACTTTACTCGATTAGTAGATACAGAATAGTATTGAAGATTTCCTTATGTATGATATTGTTTATGCACTATTGATTTCATGTGTTGCAAGCTTGGCTACTTTAGTGATTAGTGGCCCACGAGCACAATCCGAGTAGGCTATTGCCGTTGCATTTGCGGAGTACTTCCTTTTAATGTTTGCCATTTACTATTGCATATTCTTTTAATTATTCTTATGCCATTTTAAGCCTTTTATAGTATTTAATTGCCAGTGTTTTTGCTTATTGAATTACTGTTCAAAATCCGATACGTACTTCTTACGAGCATCCGAGAAGCATCTAACTTTTTTCAGAAGATTCCTTGCTCGATGCTTAAGGACTATTAATTAACGTAACGTAATAGTGCCGATCCGAAGTAGAGGGTGGTGGCCTTCTTAAGTTCATAGTCAAGGGTGGATTACTTCGGCTTCGGCCAACACTATTCTTTTGTGTTGTTGTTTTTTTACTTCATTGTTTGATTGTTGACCAGACTAGATAATTCCTGTCTCTTTATTAGTCTGTTGTTGAACACTAGTACCGAGTTCTTGTATACCCCGTTATAGCAGATTGAACTCTGGAGGGTATTGGTGTTTTTTGTTCAGCTGGCAATACTCAGGGGTTGGGATCGTGTGTTTCCGTTGTGGCAGCGAGCCGTATTCGAGTCCTGATTGAGAGCCCTTGTGTACCTGAGTGGCAGTTCGTAACAAATGACGACCTTGCTTAGGATTTTGTGAACAGTATAAATTTTTGCAGAGTTGTACAACATTTGTTTGTTTGTATTTTAGCGTGCATATTGAAGAATATTTTTTTTGTATGGCAATTAGTAAAGCATTTAAGAGACTCCAGTTAATTTAGTAATTAGTGCTTGCATAGGAAGTTTAACACTTTTGTCTCGAGATTTTTTTTGTGGACTTCAGTATGTCGTGCATTAGCACTGACGATGAGCGAGAGATGTCATTTGAAGGTGTGCCGTTAGTAACCAGTGAGGAGGATGCTAGAGTTTTTGTGAGAAAGCGGTACCACGTGACGGAGGAGAGGCTGACTGGGGTGGATGTTTGTGGCTTGCACCTGATAGCCAAGGTTTTGGGCATTTCCAATGTAGCAGGGATGTCCAAGGGGGAGCTGATTTCCTGGGTGTTGCGTGGGCGACATGGGGTTTCGGAGGAGAGGGCGTTTGGGGGGGTTCCTCCCCAGATCCCCTCTCACTCGACTCCCACAGTGCCGTCCACTCAGTTACCGGAGGTTAGCACTCTCCCACAGAGGGATGAGAATTGGCAGATTGGAGTGCCCTCGGGTGGTGCACGTGGTGGTTCCCCAGTTTTTGCCCCCCCTCCTTCAGTAGTGGCAGCTCCCTCTTCCTGCCTGTCTCCAGATATGGTATTTAGACTTGAGCTTGCTAAGATTGAGGCTAGGAAGCAGGAGATTGAGGCTAGGAAGCAGGAGAATGAGACTAGGAGGCATGAGATTGAGGCTAGGAGGCAAGAGGATGAGACCAGGAGGCATGAGGCTGAGCTTAGGTACGACTCAGAGAAATATTGTGCTAAATTAGATTTAGATAAGACTCGTGCAGAGTCGACAGGGACTCGGATGGGCCGTGAGGGCCAAGTAAGAGAACAGTCCTTGGCCCACTTAGTCAAATTGGTGCCGGTATTTAGTGAAACTGAAGTCACAGAATTTTTTAATCGTTTTGAGAAGAAGTGTAGGGAGCATAATTGGCCTGAAGAGAAGTGAGCAGCTCTAGTCTCCTCAAGACTTACGGGTAAGGGTCTGAAGGCTTATGATGCACTGCCTTTAGAGTCTTGCATTGACTACCCAGAATTGAAGAGAGCTGTCCTACGGGCATACAAGTTGCAACCGGAAACATATCGATTGAAGTTTCGGGGTGTTACAAAGACTAGGGAGGCGACCTTTCTTGAACATGCCCAGGACTTAAAAGATGCACTTAAAAACTGGACACGTTCTGAGAAAGCTGAGACGGCAGAACAGTTGACTGAGCTGTTTCTGCTCGAGCAGTTTTATAAGTGTACTGGTGCAGAAATGACTAACTATTAAAGAAAAGAACCCAAGAACTCTTCAAGAGGCAGCTGAGATGGCTGACCTCAGGTTGTCGCTAATCAGGGGATGTGAATCTGTAAAGCATGTTGATGCAGTTCCCAAGGGGCGCGATACTCCAAACCCTCGACCTCAGGACAATCACTATAGATATAAACCTCAGTTTAAAAGCCAAGATACCAGGACTGAACCAAAGACTACAGCCGTCCCATTACAGAAGGGTCAGAACTCCGCCCCTTATCAGAAGAGACCGATAGGGGAAGTGGAATGTTTTCATTGTAGAAAGAAGGGGCATTATGCAAAATCTTGTCCTGGTAAGCCGCCAACTACAGCCGTGTCTTTGGTGCGCAGCATAGGTGTGGCTGAAATGTCGTCTGGATTTACCCAGGGTAGTTTGCCAGCGGCAGGGTCACCGGCTATGTATAAGACTCAGGAAGGCTCGTCCCCTGTCTGTGATGTCTTTTGCGCCCATAGAGGGACCGGTAGGGTAAGTTGGGCGGGTTGCCAGCATAAGGGTAAGTTTTGCGTCATACTGGAGCTTCACAGACACTTTTGAAGAATTTCACGGGGCGACCAATTAATGCGGCACGGGTGGTTGTTGTTCAGGGTATTAATGCGACCAGGTCATACCCGTTGGTTCGTGTGGAGCTGGAAATTGATGGTGTGATTAAGGACTTAGATGTTGGGATCGTTGAGAAATTGCCAGTGGAGGGCGTCGACCTTCTTCTCAGCAGTGACTTTGCGGTGCCTACTTTAGAAGTTCCACCCTTAGTCGTTGCCGAGAGGCCGGCCGACGTGAGTAGGGAAGAACAAGAGTGGGTAGTGAGTTGTCAATGCCAACAGATGGCGTGTGTGGTAACTCGTTCCCAAGCATTTAAGGTATCACAGCCTATTTCACAGGCCACAGAACAGCGGAGGAAGGGAATTAAGGAGAAGCGGAAGGCTGGGAAAAGTTTGAAGAGTTTAGAACCAGTGGCTCTCCCAAAAGACCCAATAGCAGGACCTTTGACCGAGTCTGTTGTAACTCCAGTGCCTAACACAGTTGATAAAGTACAAAGGAGTACAAAGGAAATCAAGCAACAACAGATCTAGTGACCCTTCTAGGTTGCTTGTCCTCCAAAACACTGAGGATCAAGTGTCCAAACAGTGGTTTAGAGTGGGTAAGGGAACATTGGAAAGGGAATTACTGCCCTGGAACTAATGTCCGTGGCAGGATTAGGAAGTTAGTAGGGGACAGATGGGTTAGTAACTGAGGGGGGGATAAAATAAAGTTATTCATTTACAAACGCAGTCAGTCGCGGGTTTGATGCGAGATATTTGTCTAGGCGGAGTTTAAATGAATCAACGGTGATGCAGTCTATAACGTTTCGGGGAAGCCCATTCCACAAGTTGACAACTCGATTGAAGAAGAAATTCTTAGATTCGTGCGAGTTAAAAGATTTACCAATAATTTTGCAACCGTTTCCCCGCGTGTAATTAGATTGGTCGATAGTGAAGTACTTACTACAGTTCATATTGTCGATGCCTTTGATGATTTTGAACACTTGAATTAAGTCGCCTCTTAATCTGCGCTGGGTTAAAGGAAATAGATTTAATTCTCTAAGACGCTCTTCGTATGGTTTGTTCTTTAGGCTAGGTATCATTTTGGTAACTCTACGTTGAACTCGTTCTAGCTTGTTTATATCTTTTTGGTAATAAGGGCACCAGGATTGAACGCAGTATTCCAGAAGAGGGCGGACTAAGGAATTGTAAAGGGTTAGGATAACTTCTTTGGATTTATGCTCAAATGACCTGCCTATAAAGCCAATTATTTTGTTTGCCTTCTTAACAACTTCTGAACATTGTTGACTCGGTTTTAGGTTACTCGATATTGTTACTCCCAGATCGGTTTCTCTGTTTACATTCTTAAGCTGAGTGCCATTCATCGAATAGTTTGCTTTCTCATTTAGGTATCCGATATGTAGTACTTTACATTTATCCGCATTGAAACTCATTTGCCAAATTTGGGCCCAACATGACAATTTATCTAGATTGTGTTGCATATCGTCAACTTGTTCTTTTGAGAGTACGCTATTTGCAATTTTTGTATCGTCAGCAAATTTTGAGATTGTACAGGTGAGACCCTCATCTATGTCGTTGATGTAAATTAGAAAGAGAATTGGTCCTAGTACCGATCCCTGGGGTACCCCGCTACTTACATTGGTCCATTTTGATGCCTTACCGTTTATGACTACTCTTTGCTTTCTGTCGCTGAGCCAATTTTCTATCCATTTCAACACACCGTCTTGTATTCCATGCGCTTTTAGTTTTAGCAGTAAACGTTTGTGGGGAACTTTGTCAAAGGCCTTTTGAAAATCAAGGTATATAATATCTACAGCTTTACTCTCATCGTAGAGGTTGAGGATATCGTGGAAGAAGTCTAAGAGGTTTGTTAAACAGGATCGTTTTTTACGAAAGCCGTGTTGAGTATCTTTAAGTATGTTATTTTCCTCTAAGTGATTTACGAGTCTGTCTCTTATGACCGTTTCTAGCATTTTACATACAACTGAGGTTAAGCTAATTGGACGATAGTTACTGGATAGGGATTTGCTGCCTTTTTTGAATATCGGTGTTACGTTGGCTAGCTTCCACTGATCGGGCATAGTTCCAGACTGCAAGGATTTATTGAATAGTAATGTCAGTGGTTTAGAGAGCTCATCCTTAGCTTCCTTTAGAACTCTAGGCGAGATTGTATCAGGTCCAGGCGTTTTATTTACCTTGAGTTTATCTAAACAATTCAATACTTCTCTCTCTGTAACGGTGATATTGCTTAAAACATCTGAATTATCAATCTGAATCGGCGATGGTGTAGGGATATCACTGAAGTAGTGGAGGAGGCAGAGACTGAGACAGCACCGTTACCTGCAGCGAGAAAACCGGATGTCTAAGTTGGATGTTGGGGGAGGGCATGAGTTGTTGACCAAGCAGTTAGACATGTTGGCTCCCACAGACATTCGAAAGTTGCAATTAGAGGATCCAGAGGTTTTGCAGTGTACCAATGGGGCTGTGGAGTTAGAAGAAGATAGGGATGCAAAGGCAGGAGATTTTTTTTTCTTTAATGGAATTTTATACCACCGATATCAAGATCCTAAAAGGAACTGGGAGGGCGGATCAGGTACAGTTGACCAGCTGGTCGTGCCAGAGGGCTGCAGGGAAAGTTTGCTTAGGTTGGCTCATGATTCTCCATTATCAGGACATTTGGGTGCCAAGAAAACGGTGGCGGCTTTGGGGAAATTGTTTTGGTGGCCGGGGATGAAGTTTCATGTGCAGTCATGGATAAACTCATGTGATATTTGTCAACGTGTCGGGAAACCGAACCAAGTTATTCCCAAGGCTCCGTTACACCCTATTCCTGTGATTGGGCCACCCTTTAGTAAAATTATTGTTGACATGGTTGGTCCACTCCCTCCCACTAAGGCTGGAAATAAATTTTTGTTAACCATAATGGATGTTGCCACTAGATACCCCGATGCATACCCTATGAAAAATGGAATGGCTAAGACGGTAGTCAGTAACTTGTTGTGGTACTTCTCAAGGTATGGGTACCCGGAGGAGATTCAGTCTGATCAGGGATCTAATTTCACCTCCAACATGTTCAAGCAAACAATGCAACAGCATGGGATACGAGCAGTAGTATCGTCAGCGTATCACCCTGAGAGTCAAGGGGTGCTTGAGCGGTGGCATGCTACACTTAAAAGCATGCTCAGGTGTTATTGTGCTGACAACGGTATGGATTGGGATCTTGGATTGCCTTATGTGCTGTTTGCTGCTCGGGAGGTACCTGGTGAGAGCCTGGGATTTAGTCCAAACGAGCTGATTTTTGGACACCGTGTCAGGGGCCCCCTTAACATGCTGAAAGAAATTTGGGAGGGGACTGTGCAGCCTTGTCCATTATTAAAGTATGTGCTTGAAAGCTGTGAGCGCATGCTTAAGAGTCTGGAGATGGCAGGTAGAAATTTGACAGAATCACAAGCTTTGATGAAGGACAGGTATGATCGCAAAGTGAGGCTCCGGAAGTTCACTGTAGGACAAGAGGTATTAATTTTGTTGCCTTTGGTTGGTAACCCCATCTCTGCGAAGTACACTGGACCTTATAAAATTGTAGAAAAAATTTCAGACTTAGATTACCTTGTTGCCACTCCAGACAGGAGGAAAAAGAACCAGTTATGTCACGTGAACCTTATTAAAGAGTATGTGAGGCGCCCCTCTGAGCCTCTCACTGTCCCTGTGTTGGCTTGTTGCGGCCGTGGTGGAGAAGGAGAGGGGGACAGTCAAGCTTCGGAGGAGGATAGCTGGGATCAACATGTTTCAGCGGATCAGTGGGCGGGTAACTCGAGCCTAAGGGCTGACGAGGCTATAGCTCATTTGCCTGAGCCGCAGTTTGATGCTATCCGTCAGTTGTTCGGTTCATACCCCACTGTATTTGCTGAACACCCAGGCCTCACTACTCAGGCTATGCATGATGTTGACGTGGGGGACCATATACCCTTTAAGTGAATCCCGTACCGTGTGCCCCCCATAAAACTACCAGCTCTGAGGGATGAGTTGGAGTATATGCTCGGTAGAGGGTTGATAGAGAAAGGCACAGTTAAGTGGACTTCCCCCGTAACACTGCAGCCTAAGCCAGATGGCAAGGTACGCTTTTGTATTGATTTCCGTAGGTTAAACGGTTTGACTCCAACTAACCCATATCCTCTTCCTTGGGTTGATGATAGCGTTGACAAAATTGGTAATGCTCGGTTTTTGTCTAAAGTAGATTTAGTAAAAGGTTACTGGCAAGTACCTTTGTCCGAGCGTGCTAAAGAGGTATGTGGTTTTGTTGTGGACGGGAGTACCTACCGGTGCAATGTTATGCCTTACGGACTTAAGAATGCACCAGCAACGTTTCAGAACCTGATGAATGAAATTGTAAAGGACATTCCGAATTGCACCGTATATTTGGACGATGTAATCATTTATGATGACGACTTTGAGAGCCATTGTGAGCACCTTGAGACCTTGTTCCGGAAACTTAGTGAATCAGGTCTGGTAGTAAATTTGGCAAAGTGTGACTTCGTAAAAGCCACTGTGCAGTACCTTGGGTTTGTAGTGGGAAGGGGACAGGTGTGCCCTCCTCAGAACAAGGTACAGGCTATCAATAAATTTCCGCACCCAACAACCAAGAAACAGATTATGAGATTCTTGGGTATGATAGGCTACTACAGACGCTTCATAAAAGGTTACTCAACGGTGTTGGCACCTCTCACAGATTTGTTATCTAAAGACAAAAAGTTTTTGTGGGCACCTGAGTGTGAAAAGGCTTTCACTTTGGTGAAACATTTGGTATGTACTCACCCGATACTCAGGGTCCCAGACTTTAACAGGCTTTTCAGCTGGCATCAGATGCTAGTGGTGTAGGGGCTGGTGCCGTCTTGCTACAGACAGACAATGAAGGTGTGGAACACTCAGTAAGTTTCTTTTCTAAGAAGTTCAATGCTGCACAAAAGAACTATTCTACAATAGAAAAGGAATTACTGGCGATTGTGCTGTCGCTCAGGCACTTTGAGGTGTATGTTCCAGCCTATGGCCCAGTCGTGGTTATCTACACTGATCATCACCCTTTGAGATACCTGAATCAATTTCACAATCGCAATATGAGACTGACCAGGTGGTCTTTGATGTTGCAGGAGTATAACCTGGACATCCGTCATATTGCTGGATGTGACAATATGATCGCGGATTGTTTATCAAGGGTGGATGATCAGTCGTAGGCTATCACAGGTGTGTGGGTTTGAGTGGAGGAAAATAGGCTGCCCTTATAGTGCAGCCGGGAAAAACATATTAAAATATAAAAATCATATAAAAACTTTCTTTTGATATAGGTAATCGTATAAGTTTGCCTATAGAGTTTGAGTAGTCCACAAACTATCAAACGGCTGAGCTGCTGTAAGCTCGCTCTGGGAGCATGATATTGTGTCTTTTTTGCTATTGTTGGGAGGAGTTATACAATGTGATTTTTTTTATTTTTAATAATAAGATGTGTTTTGGTGATAAATTCAGCTTTGTTTTAGTGCCATGCGGTCGCTGGGTGTGAGGGGCTTGATGGGGTTCTGTGTTTGTCAGATTTTAGCTCAGGGTTGAGCGAGTAAAATCTTGGGGGAGGTGTGACGCATGTCCACGTGTGAGCATGCTGTACAGAACGCCTAGTCATGCCCCACTCTCGCTAGGATCGTCAGGGCAGGAACTTTGGCTGTAGTCTATGTAGAGTTTCCTATCTTAGTTCGTGTAAGCCGTTGTACTATAAGAATTATGAATATGTATTTTGTTTTCATCTGAGTCAACGAGTTCTATTTTATATCATTAGTTATAAGTATTGTGTGTAAAACTTATTTGTAATGATGGGAAGAGAAACAGCCACAGTTAGGTGTCAGTGGGTACGCCAGGCAGGAGGTAGGCCTAACTCACTCGCATTCCTCCCTCCCTCAGTGCTATGGGAGCCTTTGTGTATCCCAGAGGAGAGAGAGAAATGACGTCATGGTTGTCAGTGGGCGGTCCTTAGTAGTTCATGTTGGGCTCACTAGAGGGCCGGGTATAAAAGGGAAGTCTAGCCATTTTTTCATCAGAACTCATTAGGCAGAGCGACTTCTCATTTCCCTTGCTAACTATTTATATTCTTCTGACTGATGGGAACTTTCTCTACTACCTTACATACTTATTTTCTCTTTTCCCTGCCCTGTTTAACTTCCATGGTCCTGTTGGTGCAGAGCTAGTCAGCCAACGTATTATCGCTTGAGTTCTCACGAGATACTTTCCTATTAGATAGCCTATTTTGGAAGGGTTGACTTAGAATAGGATTGATTTATGTTTGTTGCACTTGTATATGCATTTCCCTGTGTGTTATTATTATTATTCCTGTTTTCTGCTAGTCTAGGTAATGCTAGACTGGGGTAAGGCTTTTCTGTGTTACGAGTTGTTGTTTGATGCAGTGGTTAAGCGATAAACCTGCATACTCGTTTCGGTTCAGTGAAGCCTAGGTTGTCTTCGCGGCTGACTGTGTTGAGTTAATAATTTACAGTGCGTGAGGGCAAGAGCCTAACCACCCTGTATTTTATTAACAGTTTGTTTTTACTTTGTCAAGGAGCCGGGAGAAAACCAGATACAAGGGATCTGGATTTCTCAAAGTGCACTTGTTAGTTTTAACGTAATACTTTAAACAGTCGTGAGGACTTCGCTAGGCTACGAGCCGTTTTTGCTCAGTCACTGCTACCTTTTTGGCTACAGTACCCCAGCTAGACTTTACTCGATTAGTAGATACAGAATAGTATTGAAGCTTTCCTTATGTATGATATTGTTTATGCACTATTGATTTCCTGTGTTGCAAGCTTGGCTACTTTAGTGATTAGTGGCCCACGAGCACAATCCGAGTAGGCTATTGCCGTTGCATTTGCGGAGTACTTCCTTTTAATGTTTGCCATTTACTATTGCATATTCTTTTAATTATTCTTATGCCATTTTTTGCCTTTAATAGTATTTAATTGCCAGTGTTTTTGCTTATTGAATTTCTGTTCAAAATCCGATACGTACTTCTTACGAGCATCCGAGAAGCATCTAACTTTTTCAGAAGATTCCTTGCTCGATGCTTAAGGACTATTAATTAACGTAACGTAATAGTGCCGATCCGAAGTAGAGGGTGGTGGACTTCTTTTCATAGTCAAGGGTGGATTACTTCGGCTTCGGCCAACACTATTCTTTTGAGTTGTTGTTTTTTTACTTCATTGTTTGATTGTTGACCAGACTAGATAATTCCTGTCTCTTTATTAGTCTGTTGTTGAACACTAGTACTGAGTTCTTGTATACCCCGTTATAGCAGATTGAACTCTGGAGGGTATTGGTGTTTTTTGTTCAGCTGGCAGTACTCAGGGGTTGGGATCGTGTGTTTCCGTTGTGGCAGCGAGCCGTATTCGAGTCCTGATTGAGAGCCCTTGTGTACCCGAGTGCCAGTTCGTAACACCGTGTAGCGTTGATACCCTGCACTACAACTACCCGTGCCGCGTTTATAGGTTTGCCTGTAAAGTTTTTCATCAATGTTAAGGAAGCACCCGTATCACGCAAAAATTCTACTCCATGCTTGCAACCAGCCCAACTCACGCAGCCGCACCCTCTATGGTCACAAAAAGTATCCCGGACAGGTGTCAAGCCTTCCGGATACTTCTTCACCGGCAGTACTCCAGCCTCTGAACATTTACCCCGGGCAAACGCAGACGACTTCAAAGACACTCCAATGTTGCGAGCCAAAAACACGACTGCTGTAGGTAGCTTGCTCGGACAGGCTCGTGCAAAATGCCCCTTTCTGTGACAATGAAAACACTCTAACTCCCCCTGGGGTTTCCCTTGAGGTGGGGAAGGGCCCGGACCCTTCTTAAACGGGACGGTATTAGGTTTATGGTCAGACTTAATATCATTGCTCTTATTTTTATAGTTATATGGTTTATCACTGACTCGGGGGGGGGGGGGGGGGAGTGTTGCACCCCTTGTTACCTGCATCGTTCCGTTATGCAGACCTGCACCCACGAATCAACGATAGCCTAAGGTCAGCCATCTCAGCTGCCTCCTGTAGAGTTTTAGGTTTTTTCTCTTTGAGGTTCAAAATCAGGTCACCGCCTGTGCACTTGAACAATTGCTCTAGAAGGACTAACTGCTCAAGCTCTCCGAACGTCGTCACCTTCTCTGACCTCAGCCAATTTCTCAATGCATCAGACAGTTCCCGGGCATGTTCTAGAAAAGTGCACTCACGACCCTTCGTAACACCCCGGAACTTCAACCGATATGTCTCCGGTTGTAACTCGTACGCCCGCAGAACAGCTTCCTTCAGTACCTCATAATCGACGCAAGACTCCAAGGGCAACGCATCATATGCCTTGAGTCCTTTGCCAATCAACCTAGAGGAAACAAGGGCTGCCCACTTACCCTCGGGCCATTGGTGTTCCCGGCACTTCTTCTCAAAACGCATGAAAAATTCGGTGACACCCGACTCGTCAAATGCAGGGACTAACTTAAGAAGGTGCGATAAAGACTGATCAAGACCTCGATTCCCAGAACCGAGACGCTGCCCTGTCGACTCCACCCTAGACTTCTCAAGATCTTTGTCTGCACAGTACATGGCCTTTCTCTCCTCAGACTGAATCCTGAGCTCAGCCTCTCGCTGCCGTTGCTCGAGCTCAGCCTCATGCCTTCGTTGCTCAGCTTGCATTTTAGTCATCTCAAGCTGGAAGATCATATCTGCAGTTATACCTTGAGGAGGAGGAGATGCAACAATTGGAGACCCCCCCAAGTGCAAACCACGCTGCCAGTGACTATCGGTCTGCGGGAACGTACCCGGCTCCGGAGCCCGAAGGGGCGCCATGGTAGGAGTCGAGTGGAATGGGGGCTGGGCCGAAGGTGCCCCAGCTCCCGCTCCACCCGAAGCCCCACGCACCCCGCCGAGCACGTCACCTCTCGACATGCAGCTAGTGCCCACATGCCCCATGACCGTGGCCAAACACTGGAGACCATACCGATCAATCCCCGACACCCGGTCAGCAGTAATAGGCATCTCCAGAAACTTTCTTGCATCCTTCTCACTAGTTATAACTCTAATGCCATTTAACAAACCCCGCTGCTGCACCTCAGACTCTGTTTCCCGTACTGTGTCCTCCCCGTACATAGATCCGTCGTTCGACATAGTGTCCACCGAAAATTATCAACGTTTATAAAAAAAAAATATCTAAACTCTCATGTAGCACTATTCACTCAAAAATATAAAATGCTCGAAGACAACTCAAGTGGCAACTCTACGTTGCCAAAAAAATTCCATGTGTCCAAAATATTCCTCAAAAACAAATGTCCAACAATCCTGCAATTCTTTCTTAGACAGGCAAGGTCATAATTTGTTATTACTGCAATAATCAACAAATGGATCCTGGTTTCTACTAAAATAAGATACTGGACAAGGTCGCCATTTGTTACGACCGGGGCTACGAATGAAACAAGGGCACTTAATGATTGGACTAGTAATAGGGCACTATGCAACAACGGTACGCATGATCCAAACCCTTGAACTTTTATGCCGGCTAACAAAAACACCTATACCCTCCAAAGTTAATCTGCGATAACGGGGTATCCTTAACTTGGCATAAATGTACTCTACTTCAGGCTAACCCACACTGGTATAGCCTGATAACAAACAAGATGCAAGTTACGTTAAAATACACAAAAGGGAAGCTATGTAAAGATCAATTAAATCACTGCAAGATTTAATACAATAAAAAAAAAGATGCTTCAATACGGTTACTCTAAACAGCAATAAACTCTTCACTCCTATCTGAAAGAAAGTGAAGTCTCGTCCTACAGCATAGACCTGGAAACTTCTGAAGAAAGTCTGATGCTCATAAGATGCTCGTATCTTAAATTATATAAAGGCAGGAGGCAGGACACCATACGTGTAAACTGAATACACTAAAAGATAGGACATATAATATTAACTGACACGGGAATACTATAAATGCGCAACGGCAGTAATGCTCGACACTAAAAGAAATACTTCCTCATCAACGAAACAGTCTGCTATGGTTGTGCAACTCAACAACAACCTAGACTAATAAATGCCGTGAATAATAATACATACATATCATAAAGAGCTCATGTCCTAACTAGTGTCTGCTCGGCGAATAAAGTCTAGCTGGGATATCAAGGTTAGGAAACTGTGGCTGAGCAAGACTGGCTCATAGCCTAGCGTTGTCCTTAAGGCGGTATGATTAAAGTTACGTTAATGACGGGGATGCTCTCTTGGTAGATCCAGATCTCAAGTATCTGGTTCTACCCTGGCGATCCCTCAAAAGTCAAGCAAAGAGGCAGCACTGAGTTCTAAGGTAGTAGGCAAATGCCCTCTTACCTCACGATGCTGCACTCGCAAAAGGCACAACCAAAACGACAACCTAGGCTACCACAGAAACCGTCGAAGTCGTGTAGGTATAAGCAAACCATACACACATCGCTGACAACGACAACAGAAGCCTTATCCCAGTCTAGCATTAAATAACCCAGCAGAGCACTAAATCAATAATGGAGACACACACCGAGTTCTTAACCTCTACTAACTAAGAACCCTCAAACCTATTCTAAGTACATGTTAATATCTCAGAGGACAGCGCATGCAATACAATGGGCCGGCTATGGAAACCGTATCCAGAACCCAAGGGGATAAGTAATTGAATAAAGGTGAGGAGCAATGGAAAGGAAGAAGATCAGAGAAAGAGACAGTGGTAAAGAGGGTGATCGGGAGAGAGTATGCAAAGGGATGTTAAAAGCATGCACGCCAAGCCTGTCCTGAGGTGGGTAGCTCCTCGGGACCCTCAATATCCCACAAAGGCATGGTAGTCGGCCAATCACAGGCCGATACTTCACAAGGCAGCAGGCCTCTATGACGCGCCAAGAACCACCCGCCAATCAGAGGCGAGAGAAAGCCTGCACGCGCGGGAAAAACTCCTCCGGGAGGGAGGAGGGAGGAGGGAAGCAACACTCACTGCCCCCACGCTGCCCGCTCGTACTCTCTCTCTCAACTTCACTACAATGCATCTTATATTCTACTCATGATATAAAATACTTCCCGTTGTCACAGACAAAAATAAAGGCCACCACTGGACTGTCTGTAACAATGCAAGTACTATGAAAGAAAGAACACCATTCTCTGATAACTGTAGCCCATTTCACTGCCCTGGTGAGCGCTAGTGGATAACGGGAGGCGATTCTGCCAACGCTGGTAGGCGTCACAACACACACACACACACACACACACACACACCTAGTGGTCCGTAGCATATTGGTTAGCGCACTTGGTTCACAGCGAAAAGGGCTCGGGTTCCATTCCCGGGCGGGAAAGAAACATTTTGGGCAATTCTTCTTACACCATGCGCCTCTCTAGACCTTGCAGTATAAATAGGCCTCTGGAATAAGAGGCCACTTACGACGTCTTTTTTAGTGTTGGTGGTCTATTTCTAGCTGGAAGGGTACCGTATAGGTAAACCAAACTCTCAAAATCCAGATATCGACAATTGGCTGATTACAGATGACAAGCATATCTACAGCCACTCCAACCATGCATTAACACTTCACGCAATATATTTCGAGGTCGAAATGTTTTCGGTAAAACAAAAAAATAAATAAATAAAAAAACGTGAATCTGTAATTATTGGAAACTGAGGTGATCAGAAAATCCTCAAAACTCTCTTGCCCACATCACACCTAGTCATCCATTCAGCAAGTCATGGCTCATCAGGCTGCTAAGTTTGCTAAACATGGTAGTATGGTTGGGATGAGCGAGAGTGGGGTGTCTGAACGTTTACCGGTGGCAAAAAAAGGTGGGTAGAAGGGCAGCTGACAAACCGACATAGAAGTGGAGCTAAGCGGAAAACCACATCATAACAGGACCAAGAAATTAAACAGTATGTGGATAACCATCCATTCTCCAATGCCGACGAAGCTAAGCAACATTTGCAATTTCAAGCTTCTATAGAAACTATACTCAAGAGATTGAAGGAGATGGGATATAAACCTCGATCACCAGCTGTCAAGCCTAAGCTAACCAAGAGGCACAAACAAACTAGGCTTGATTTCGCTCGACTATTTGTTGTTGCTGTTGTTGTTGTTCCCCAAGCTGCCTGGCCGAACAGCCCCAAGGCCCCGAGCAAGGCCAAGGCCATAACTGAGCGCCCCCACAGAATCCTCCCTGCCGACCACAATAAAGCCTGGGTGACCGAAGCCACTCCATGGCGGGGATCTGAGGAGGGTGCGGAAACACCCGGGAAACCAAAGCCCCACCCAGGGCTCTGTGTGCCCCAGCAATTATGAAGAGAAAGTGGAGGGGCAAAGGAAAAATGTGACGCTTTGGCTTCCAATCTTAGTAGATTGGGAGGTTAATCCACGGAAGAGACGCCGTCACTCGTGATCTAGAAAACATATAAGTAAAAGGAACAGTCAGAGTAAGCTATGGGTATGGCAGAGATCGCTCAGTTCTCACTCTGATAGACCAGCCCATCACCAGTCGACTATTTGTTGTCCAGGGCATTGACTATTGGGCACGAGTTGTTTTGATAATGTCAGAGAGGTTTCATAATAGTACCAGGACGATTACAATTGTATCACTTAGCCGAGGTGGCAGGGGTTCTTCAAATAAGAATAAAGGTGGCTTCCTTTATTAGCTCATGGCCGAGTGGTTACGGTGCCCAACTTTCCCAAACATACCTGGAGTGAGTGGGTTCGAATCCTGGTCAGTATACCTCTCTCCCAACCAAGAGTCGTTTTCTCAGACAAGAACACTTTCAGCTCAACCACGCATGGGTCGAAGACTGCGCTGTTGGAGGCCTAGGAACACACGGCATGTGAGTTAGTCCTAGTTGATATTGTGCATAACATATAATATAGAATAGTCATCATACAGAGTAATACTTTCCATCATATCACTCTTGACTAATTTCATGTTAACCGAGCATTATATAACTTCTTAATCTCATTACTCATCCACTAATACCCCTAACTTACTAGTTAACTCCTTACTTATATTGTTCAAATACTATTAAGCTAGCATGACTTGATATAATATGCACATTAACCACTCCCGTCTATACCATCGGTTGTTTACCTAAAAACCAACCACGTTCGGTTTAGTAACTCATCCTAGCCACCTTGCCCGCCACTATCTGTGCAATACAGGATAGATCTGCCCCTATTACTTCCCTCCCCCCTTAGTGAATGCATATAACTTGTTTGCGAATATAATAAATAATACTTTACCTAAACTATCATTGGTGAATAGAGAGACCAGTTTATCATGAAAATCAATAAATATATACTCATTAATCCCATTAGGATTGACTCATTTGTGCAGTTTAATCGGGCTTTTCATTAGAGGGTTTACACAACTTAACCCTTTCAAGCTCCACTACGCGTTTCTGTTCTGTTTCTGGCTACTATTTAGTAGGGTCATTTGCTTGGATTCCGTGACCATTTTGTTCCTACCTTTTTCTCTCCATGGATTTGACGACCTGAACCATTTTAAAGGAAATTTAGCTCCTATGCCCCTCTTAAAAATGACGGCTAACTCTGCTAGAGCCCAATATTCAAAATGGCTGCCAACGCCATCTTGAAAAACATGAAATGTAATATCTCTGGCATCAGATGAGCTACAAGGACGAATGAGGTGTCCTTTTTCACTAATTCTGGCATTACAAATCCACTGGAATGGTTATTGTATTGTATTGTAATGTATATTGTATTGTTATTGTATTGAATTATACTAATTGTACATACTAATCTGCCACTTCACTGTCACTACATGATTCACTGTATGAACCACTATCAGAATCACTGTCCTCACTTTCGCTGCTATCATCACTGTTGTTCTCTGTCTGCGGTGTATATCTAATATTACTTTTTTACTGTTTCAGATGGATCGCATGCCCATCTGATGAAAATCGCCGACTTGTGAAGTGACCGAAATAATGGAAAATAGAAGAGAGAGTGAAGAGTTACCAGACAAGACATTAAATGAATACGAGTGCATTTTACTCTGTGGTAAGCGATGGAGATGTACCGGGGATGATCGTTTGGAAAACATTACACCTGAGAAGTGGGAATCCATCCGGGAAAAGTCTTTACAATGGAAAGAACTTGATAAGTTTCAACATATACATGAAAATGTGGATTGGGAGAAGGGACCAAAGTGACATACCACCTCCTTTACGTAGGGCACGTGGTACCCGTCTTGCAACTCAATCCCACCCCTACTCTGTGCAACTCTCCAACCCAAGAGTGAAACGTTACTCTCAAACTTTCTTCTACTCAACATCTGAGCTCTGGAACTCTCTCCCAGAATCGGTCTTTCCCTCTTCCTATGACTTAAATTGCTTCAAACTCTGTGTGTCCAGGCATTTTGGCTCGAACGTCCCTTGATTTTGGCCCTGTCACTCTTTCAACTATGGGGAGGCACTCGCTATAGGCAGTTATGCCTTTTGCCTCCCTCAATCACATAGAAAAAAAAAAAAAAAAAAAAAAAAAGGGTCACCACATGCATAGCACTTGTTACACACCATTATCAAGCAAGCGCAAGGTCTCTCAAGCCGAAAAACGCAAACACAAATCCGAGGAACGTCTTGAAAGAGATGAAGCATTAGATCAACAAGACCCTTTCCCAGAGGCCAGTGCACCTAAAAGGCTCCGCTCCAGTATGGGTGTCCTTCACGATAAGACTATGTGTGTGGTGCATGAAAGGGGCATACAAGAGTAGTGATCGTGACAAGCAGATTTTACTCCTATCAACAGTAGATGCCTGGACTAAATTCAAGTTACATACTGTCCGTCTGGAAGATGAGGTCATGAGATTGAGACTTGACACTCTGATTGCATCTATCCCAGATAGTCAAACAGCATTTGGGTTGGAAATCCGCTACCATCGTGTGTGCTGGCGCAAATATGTAAGCGACCGCAAGCCCCTTTAAGATGAAAGCACTCAACATCTGCAGCGTGTAAACCTCCGAGAGGCCCAAGCTCTCTTCTTTCATCATATTCGTCAAGTCATCTTCAAAGATCATGAAATTCGCACACTGCAAGGCCTGCTGCAGGACTATAAGCGCATTATCTCAAATCACGGACATAACTCAGTAGTAAAATCAACCTACTTAAAGGAAATTCTCGTCAATGAATTTGGGGAAGACATCGGATTTCATGAAAGCATTCAAAAGAATGTGAGTGAACTAGTATATGATACTACAGCAGCAGGTACATACATCGAGGCGGCAATATCTTCATTGGGTGTCAGCAATGATCAGTTGGTGATGAATGTTGCGGCACGACTCAAAGAGCAAGTCATCAGGACAAATACTATTCCCTGGATCCCATATATACAAGAGTTGGAGAGAGAAGAAGACCTCAGTGAGCTCCTGCTGAAGCTGCTCACATGGCTGAAACACCCAAATAAGTCTGCAATTGATGACAGTCCATCCATCCGATCGATTGCATCTATCCTCACAAGCTACATCACTGGAAAATGCACTGCATTTGAGATAAATCTCTCTGTCTTGCTACATGGACTGACCAAGAGTATGGAGATAGTCGACATAATGCACAAAGATGGACTGGGCATCAGTTACAATGACGTACTTATGCTGCGAGACTTTTGGGTGGTCAATGACCTCAAGTGCTCATTTGATTGCCCCTTCGAACTAGCTGAGGGTAAGCCTGCTATCGCTATAGTCGACAACGATGACTTCAAGAGCGACACACTGACCGGTGCTGGCCAGTCACACCTGTTACGGCTGGATCGGCAATACATATTCGGGATTCTTGATCGTAGGACAGAAATGGCTTATGTGACAACGACACGCTCGATTCCAGTCCCAAATACTATATGCTCCAGACAACAAAAGCACCAACGCCCTACAGAGTTATCGTCTATGGTAACGAGGTACCTTAACTCGGCGAAAGTGTACAACAGGGGTAGGCTATGAGGCTAAACTCCCTCAGACATTTATAGGTTACGTTATTACTAAAGAAATGCAATACTCAAGAAACTACGTTAATATTAAGCCTCTAATAATGTAGAATAGAAGCAGGCTAAAGGTATGACAGTGAAATGCTAAATGACAAATGTACACGCCTACTTGAAAGCGCGTGCACTAGAATAACTGTCCCCTACTAACATGCACTAGCATGTAGCATACAAGATGTTCATGATCCAGTAGATACCTAATAATACACATGGAAGGAACATAAATAGTAGTCACTTATTATAATAATGAATCTATACTTGGAATAACTAAAAGGTTGCAGGCAACAGTACTGCGCCGGTAGCCTACTACCGCATAGGCTACTTCGCTTCTCTCACTCTGTCTCCCCTCTGAGTCCGTATGCGCCCTACGCAACGGAACTCCGGACACAGCAGCAAAACGACAGTGCAGTTAATTGATACATGAAAGTATTAATAGTGTTGTCTTGTGTGTGAGTAATGTGTATTGTAAAGTGTTATATACATAAACTTAAAGAGAGCTTGCAATGCATAGTAAAATAAAGATATCACCCACTCATCATCCCCATGTGTTCTAGCTAGCAGGCCAAGTCACAGGAACAACGAGTCCCAGCACCGAAAGCGAGAACCCAGGAAAAGACTGCAGAGAACACAAGGACAGATAAATTACGTTACTCTACTATACCTTATACCTTACTCTAGGTGAGTAAGGGGAGGTGTGGTGGAGTGGTCTTGCCACTGGCCTGGTAATCCAAAGGTCCCGGGTTCAAATCCCGATGTATCAATGGGAAGATATTATTGGGATGGAATTTGTGCTGTACCTAGTATCAGTGCATTACCACAAAGCCCACCGAAACGTCAATAAAATACCCTCATTGTTCCCTGATTAAATAGCACTGTATGAATATTCCCATATTCAAAATATGCTATAGGGGTGCAATGCCTGGTGAGTTATCTACTCAACAGGTGGCGTTGTGTGTGTGTAAGTGTGAGAGTCCGAGTGTAGAGGGTGAGACAGTGAAGCACGGGAACGAGATGGCTTCAGAGATGGGGTCGTTTCGGGCCATGAGTGAGCACCGTGCCTCATGTGAAGGCAAGATGGCAGGTGCTCGTTGTACTCTACGTGCTTCACATGTCTCACTCCCTAGACTGGAACAAGACCTCACGGGCTTCACTGTTCATTGTAAAGCGGTGAATGTTAAGGCTCTCAGCCTATGCCCGAGAGGAAGTAAGTTGGAATATAGAAAAAAAAAAAAAAAAAAAAAAAAAAAAAAAAAAAAAATACCGGCACTACGAGCGAGCTGTAGTCTCTGGTACTGCACTCGCTCCTGGCTCGGTAGGCAAATCAAGGCTAAGTCCTCGCCCCTCTACAGACAACTCCTGGGCATGGTCGGGCTCTTACACATGGCACTAGTCTAGTCACAAATTGGATGATGAGCTGGGCATATAACTCGTGAACATGTAGAACGTTCACCAACTATCCTCATCAAGAAGATCGCTGTTCACATTAACCCCTTAAATCTAATACATGTAAATATATGCTTGTCCTAAGAGTAATACGAGAGGTGAGTGCTGAAACTCCTTTAGGACCTCAAGGGAAGGGTATGCATTTAAATAGAGAGAAGAATGAAATGAGAGTAATGTCGTCAGAGAGAAAGAGTGCAACCGTGAGAAATTGGGAGAGAGGGCAAGGGATGTTAGAATCTCAAAGGTTCTAGGCAACCTGGTCATAGAGCACACAGCGAGCCTCCAGGCAATGTGCTGTACGACAACATGGGCAGCCCAGGCAGCATAGGCAGGCGGCAATGTACTACCAACCCTGTCGCACCTAGCTATAAGCGCAGGGCTGCCAACCGGTCCATACGTCTGGCAACCACCCCCCGGCAGCGTGGCGCACCGCTACCCTCTCGCTCTGAAGTCCAACTCACTCTCTCTCTCTGAATTCCCATTGTCTTATCTATCAACTTCTCTATTGATACTACATATTAAATGGAAGGTCTCGACATGGCTTAAAACAAAACCCACCACTGGTTAGCACATGACGAGACCTTTGCAGAGATACAAAGAACATAGTTATACGTTGTCACACTCAATATAAGCAGCCAGCACGGTACACGGTACCGCACCGTGGCGGTACAGTGGAGTACCAAGGAGTACAATCAGGTTGCGTTGCTACGCACTGGGTGCGTCACAGCCCCCCCAAGATTTTAGATAATCGACCTTAGAAGCATTATCAAAATCTGACAGGCAACCAACCGACCTGCTACCCTTAGCTGCCACTAATTGCAAAAGGTGCACAACAACTGAAGTGTGAATTATACATAAAACACAATATCGCATGCATCATGCTACAACAATAAAGACTTACAAAAACTAAAAAAAAAATTCTCGTTTATTTTATTGTTTTATAATCTTTTTGGACGGCGTTATGATAGCCTAATTTTACTCCTGCTCAACCCACACACCGTGCAAGACTATCCTGGATCATCAACCCTTGATAGACAATCTGCTATCACGTTCTCACTCCCGGCAATATGCTGAATGTTGAGATTATACTCTTGGAGCATTAGGGACCACCTGGTCAACCGCATATTCCGATTGTGAAACTGAATTAGGAATTTCAAGGGATGATGGTCCGTATAAATCGTCACTACCGGGCCGTAGGCTGGAACATAAACTTCGAAATGTTTGAGCGACAAAACGATAGCAAGAAGCTCCTTCTCTATAGTCGAGTAATTCCTTTGTGCCGAATTAAACTTGCGAGAAAAGAAGCTCACTGGGTGTTCCAAGCCCTCGGAATCAGTCTGCAGTAACACTGCCCCGGCACCCACACCGCTGGCATCAGTCGCCAGCTGAAAACTCCTGGAGAAGTCTGGGGCTCTCAAAATCGGATGTGTACACAGCAGGTGCTTGACTAGGTCGAAAGCCCTCTGACACTCCGCAGCCCAACAGAACTTCACTGACTTCGACAGTAGATCAGTTAACGGTGCTAAGACCGTAGAGTATCCCCGGATGAAGCGCCTATAATAGCCTATCATACCTAGGAACCGCATGACCTGGCGCTTAGTGGTGGGCCTGGGAAACATATTGATAGCCTGTATCTTGCTCAGGGGGGGGCACACCCGGCCTAACCCGACCACGAAGCCAAGATACTGCACAGTAGCCTTTACAAACTCGCACTTCCTCAGGTTCACCACCAGCCCAGCATCGTGCAACTTCCCAAACAGGGTCTCTAAGTGCCTTAGGTGATTTTCAAAATTGTCATCATACACTATCACGTCATCAAGGTAGACCGTGCAGTTAGGGATTTCGTCACAAATATCGTTCATCAGGTTCTGAAACGTGGCAGGTGCGTTCTTAAGCCCATAAGGCATTACGTTACATTGGTAGGTCTTGCCATCTACCACAAAACCACAAACTTGCTTAGCTCGGTCTGACAGGGGTACTTGCCAGTAGCCTTTTACAAGATCAATTTTAGTAAGGTACTTTGCATTCCCTATCTTGTCCACGCTGTCGTCAACTCGAGGCAAAGGGTAAGGGTTGGTAGTGGTCAAGCCATTTAGCCTACGAAAATCTATGCAGAACCGCACCTTGCCGTCAGGTTTTGGCTGCAACGTGACGGGTGATGTCCACTTCACATAACCTTCAGTGATCATCCCTCTCTCAACCATGTACTTTAACTCCTCCCGTAAAGCTGGCAACTTTACCGGGGGCACACGGTAGGGCACTGACTTGAAGGGCACATTATCACCGACGTCCACGTCGTGCGTTACCTGAGTAGTGAGACCTGGGTGTTCGGCGAAAACAGAGGGGTATGACCTGAACAGGCCTAGGACAGCAGCACCCTGGTGCTCAGGCAGGTGACTTACAGCTTGCCTAGCCTCTTGTTCAGTATTCCCCGCCCACTGTTCCGCGGAAATGACACAGTCCCAGCTATCCTCCTCAGCAGCATGACTGTCCCCACCTCCTTCTCCACCCTGGCCGCTGCAGGCCAGCACAGGGACAGTGAGAGGCTCTGAGGGGCGTCTCACATACTCTTTCATGAGGTTAACATGACATAACTGATGTTTTTTTCTACGGTCAGGTGTTGCAACGAGATAATAAAGGTCGGACAGTTTCTTAGCCACCACATACGGCCCAATAAACTTGGCAGAAAGGGGGTGTCCAGGCAAAGGTAAAAGCAACATTACCTCCTGACCCACCGAAAACTCCCGAAGCTTCACCTTGGCGTCATACTGGTGCTTCATGACCGCCTGTGCATTAACCAAGTTATTACCTGCCGCTGCCATGCAACCTATAAGTCTCTCCCGGCTCTCAAGGATATATTTAAGTACAGACCCCGGCTTCTCTTCGCCCTCCCAGATCTCTTTCACCATACTTAAAGGTCCTCTCACATTATGGCCAAAGACTAGTTGATTTGGACTGAACCCCAGGCTCTCTCCTGGGACTTCACGTGCAGCGAACAGAACATACGGCAGACCCAAATCCCAATCAGTGTCATGTTCTGCACAGTAACAGCGTAGCATACTCTTCAGGGTCGAGTGCCACCGCTCCAAGACTCCCTGACTCTCGGGATGGTAGGCTGACGACACTACAGAACATATACCGTGCAACTGAAGGGTTTGCTTGAACAATTTGGATGTAAAATTGCTCCCCTGGTCTGACTGCACCTCACGTGGAAATCCATAACGGGAACAGAACAATAATAAGTTTTTAACAACTGCCTTTGCCGAGCCGTTTCTCATGGGGTATGCGTCCGGGTATCTCGTAGCCACATCCATGATTGTCAACAGGAATTTATTGCCACTACTAGTAGGCGGGAAAGGGCCAACCAAATCTACTACAACTTTGCTGAACGGAGGCCCGGTGACAGGTATGGGAAACAAAGGTGCCTTCGGGATGGTCTGGTTAGGCTTCCCCGTTGTCTGGCAGGTCGCACACCCAGCCACCCATGCACAGACATCAGCCTTGACCCCAGGCCACCAGAAAAACCTGCCCAATGCCGCCAATGTTTTTGTTACCCCCAAATGACCCGCCACCGGCACATCATGCGCCAGACACAATAAGGACTCTCTATACTTATTTGGAACAACCACCTGGTCTACTACCCTCGCACCGCCCTCCCACTTCGATTTGGGGTCTAGAAATCTGCGGTACAATATCCTGTTGAGCCTAAAGAAATCTCCCGGCTTCGCATCCCCATCTTCCTCCAACTCTATGGCACCATTGCTATAACGAGCTAGGCTAGCGTCTTGCAGCTGCTGCTCACTAATGTCCCTGGGCGTCAATGCATCAAGATGGTTTTGTAATAAGACATTACCCCGGCTAGTAGGCTCTACTGCCTTAGTGGCTCTCGCTACAGCTCTTGCCTCACGCGAAGTCTTACCCAACTCTGCCTTGTTACACACCATATCTGGGCCAGAGTCAACTCCCGTGTTTATTATAGGTCCAAGTACCGAATCACCGAGAAGTGCAGCAGAATCAATGTCCCTTTTCCTGCCCTTAGCAACCTTCTCCTGATCCTTCCTCCACTGTCCCCGAGGTTGAGTGCTAGGCTGTGCAGAAGCCGCAGAGCGAGATCGGGTTACCACACAGGCCATCTCATCCTGTTGGCACCTCCCAACCCATTCCCGATTCTCACCATCCACGTCGGCCGCCCTCTCGGCAACGACTAAGGGTGGAGTCCCGGAAGTGGGCACCGCAAAGTCGTTGCCGAGAAGAAGGTCGACGCCCTCAACTGGCAAACACTCAACGATCCCTACATCCAGCTCCCTGCACACCTCTCCCACTCTCAACTCCAACCTCACAAGTGGGTATGACCTCGTAGCATTTATACCCTGCACCACAACAACTCTAGCCGCATTTATCGGTTTCCCTGTGAAGTTCCTCAACAAAGTTTGCGAAGCCCCCGTATCCCTCAGCAAGTCAACCCTCCGTAGTTCACTCCCCCAGCTCACAAACCCGTGTCCCCGATGGCTACAGAAAGTGTCCCGGACAGGTGTCGAGCCTTCCGTACGCTTCTTTACCGCGTGTGCCTCAGCTGCTGACAACCTACCCCGGGCAGTTGCTGCAGCCTTCAGAGACACACCGATACTGTGAACCAATGACACCGGCTTAGCGGGAGTGTTACTAGGGCACTCACGTGAATAATGGCCTAGCTTCTGACATTTGTAACATTTCACATCCCCAATGGGCTTCTTCCCTTGTGCGGGCGAAGAAGGGGCCCGACCTTTAGTAAACGGGAGAGGCTTGTGTTTGTAGGTGTTATTAGGTGCAATGCATTTAGTGTGGTTATGTGTGTCATAGGATTTGTTATTATCGAAAACTCTGGTGGGTGGGGTATAGCGCCCCTTCTGCCCTGACTCAGCCCTCTGAGCGGCACCGCAACCACGAATCAATGATAATCTGAGGTCTGCCATCTTGGCAGCCTCCTCTACTGTCTTGGGACATTTTTCCTTAATGTTCAGCGTTAGATCGGTTCCAGTACATTTGTAAAACTGTTCCAGATAGAAAAGTTGCTTAATTTCCTCAGCCGACTCTGCGTGCTCGGACCGAAACCAGTTATTACCTGCATCTGTTAAGTCCCGTGCGTGCTCCATAAAACTGACGTCGCTCTTCTTATTCACGCCACGGAACTTCAATCTATAAGTTTCGGGTTGCAGTTCGTAGGCCCGGAGCACAGCCTCCTTCACCAGTCCATACACTACACTCTCGTCCAGTGACAGTGCATCGTAGGCTTTCAACCCCTTACCCACTAGACGTGATGAAACTAATGCTGCCCATTTAACCTCCGGCCAGTCATACTCACGACACTTCTTTTCGAAACGAGCAAAAAACTCAGTCACTGCTGTCTCATCAAATGCGGGTACTAACTTAATTAAATGCGAAAGTGAGTCTGTAACCCGGTGCCCACCACCGAGATGACGCCCCGTGGTCTCTACTCTAGACTTCTCGACATCCATTTCAGCCTGGTACCTGGTTGCATCCTGATTGGCTTGGATTCTAGCAACCTCTATGCGTTCTATACTAGCCTGTTGTATCTGAGTCTCCTGCAGCTTAAACTTAGCTAGTTCTAGCTGAAATAACATCTCAGGAGACAGGCCTGGGGGGGGAGAGCACAAAATGGGGGATCCACACCGAGACGTGTTTACGGGTAAGCCAGCTTGCCCTTGAGAACCCTCCTGCTGCATCGTGCTAAGACTCGCTGGCTGAGGGCCCAGCTCAGGGGTAGAGTGGAATGGAGGCTTGGAGGGAACCCCCCAAGACCCCACTCCACCCACCGCCCCATCGCCATCACCCAACAAACATGCCACCAAATTCTTCTTG
The DNA here is from genome assembly GCA_037953745.1 of Lithodes maja. Taxonomy (NCBI): domain Eukaryota; kingdom Metazoa; phylum Arthropoda; class Malacostraca; order Decapoda; family Lithodidae; genus Lithodes; species Lithodes maja. The sequence continues at coordinate 83,055 of JBAKBP010003338.1, forward strand.
GGCCAACTGTCAGGACAGTCCCGCCCCAAAACCGTGGCTAAACAGCGAAGACCGTAACAATCAATAGCCTGCAGGCGCTGTTCGGTCAAAGGTGTCTGCAAAAATGCCCGGGCATCCCTCTCTCCACTTATAACACTCCCCTCCCTAAACATCTGTTGTACTTGCTGGTTACTAGGCTGTACCGTGTTATCCTCCCCCGTAAATGATGAGTCATTAGACATAGTGCTGGTTATACAATTGCTGTTCATAAAAAAAAAGAAGTGCTTATTACTAATTGCAGTCTCGACTCACAAAATGTTAAAGATGCTTGAATGACTCTACTCTAGACACCCCCAACGAAACAATCTGCAAGTCCACCAATACAATAATGACACAATAAAAATTCCTCCAATATGCAATAAAATTCTAGCCAGCTCTACTAGGTAGCATAGAATAGTTCTCCAAAAAACATGTGATAGGATACTACTGAATCTTGTGCAAGGTCGCCATTTTGTTACGGCTGGATCGGCAATACATATTCGGGATTCTTGATCGTAGGACAGAAATGGCTTATGTGACAACGACACGCTCGATTCCAGTCCCAAATACTATATGCTCCAGACAACAAAAGCACCAACGCCCTACAGAGTTATCGTCTATGGTAACGAGGTACCTTAACTCGGCGAAAGTGTACAACAGGGGTAGGCTATGAGGCTAAACTCCCTCAGACATTTATAGGTTACGTTATTACTAAAGAAATGCAATACTCAAGAAACTACGTTAATATTAAGCCTCTAATAATGTAGAATAGAAGCAGGCTAAAGGTATGACAGTGAAATGCTAAATGACAAATGTACACGCCTACTTGAAAGCGCGTGCACTAGAATAACTGTCCCCTACTAACATGCACTAGCATGTAGCATACAAGATGTTCATGATCCAGTAGATACCTAATAATACACATGGAAGGAACATAAATAGTAGTCACTTATTATAAGAATGAATCTATACTTGGAATAACTAAAGGTTGCAGGCAACAGTACTGCGCCGGTAGCCTACTACCGCATAGGCTACTTCGCTTCTCTCACTCTGTCTCCCCTCTGAGTCCGTATGCGCCCTACGCAACAGAACTCCGGACACAGCAGCAAAACGACAGTGCAGTTAATTGATACATGAAAGTATTAATAGTGTTGTCTTGTGTGTGAGTAATGTGTATTGTAAAGTGTTACATACATAAACTTAAAGAGAGCTGCAATGCATAGTAAAATAAAGATATAACCCACTCATCATCCCCATGTGTTCTAGCTAGCAGGCCAAGTCACAGGAACAACGAGTCCCAGCACCGAAAGCGAGAACCCAGGAAAAGACTGTAGAGAACACAAGGACAGATAAATTACGTTACTCTACTATACCGGCACTACGAGCGAGCTGTAGTCTCTGGTACTGCACTCGCTCCTGGCTCGGTAGGCAAATCAAGGCTAAGTCCTCACCCCTCTACAGACAACTCCTGGGCATGGTCGGGCTCTTACACATGGCACTAGTCTAGTCACAAATTGGATGATGAGCTGGGCGTATAATTCGTGAACATGTAGAACGTTCACCAACTATCCTCATCAAGAAGATCGCTGTTCACATTAACCCCTTAAATCTAATACATGTAAATTATATGCTTGTCCTAAGAGTAATACGAGAGGTGAGTGCTGAAACTCCTTTAGGACCTCAAGGGAAGGGTATGCATTTAAATAGAGAGAAGAATGAAATGAGAGTAATGTCGTCAGAGAGAAAGAGTGCAACCGTGAGAAATTGGGAGAGAGAGCAAGGGATGTTAGAATCTCAAAGGTTCTAGGCAACCTGGTCATAGAGCACACAGCGAGCCTCCAGGCAATGTGCTGTACGACAACATGGGCAGCCCAGGCAGCATAGGCAGGCGGCAATGTACTACCAACCCTGTCGCACCTAGCTATAAGCGCAGGGCTGCCAACCGGTCCATACGTCTGGCAACCACCCCCCCGGCAGCGTGGCGCACCGCTACCCTCTCGCTCTGAAGTCCAACTCACTCTCTCTCTCTGAATTCCTATTATCTCATCTATCAACTTCTCTATTGATACTACATATTAAATGGAAGGTCTCGACATGGCTTAAAACAAAACCCACCACTGGTTAGCAAATGACGAGACCTTTGCAGAGATACAAAGAACATAGTTATACGTTGTCACACTCAATATAAGCAGCCAGCACGGTACACGGTACACGCACCGTGACGGTACAGTGGAGTACCAAGGAGTACAATCAGGTTGCGTTGCTACGCACTGGGTGCGTCACAAGTGATACCCGAGCCCTCTGCTACCATAATTGATGGGATGAGCCTGGTCCACAAACTGAAGGGAAACGACAAAACTTTTTCACAGCTTGCAGGTACAGCACTGAGTCACGCTGTTCATGAAGGTGCTAAGAGCAGGCGCATTGATGTTGTGTTTGATATCTACAAGGAGACATCCATCAAGGATGCAGAACGAGCCAAAAGAAGTGCAGGCACAGGAATTCATTTCAAGAACATTCAACCTGGGCACAACATCCAGCAGTGGAGAAAGTTACTCGGTAGTTCCTCCAACAAGGCAAGTCTTATCAAGTTCTTGGTAGAAGAATGGAAGGCACCACAGCACAGGGAGAAGCTCAAGGACAAGGAGCTGTATGTCACATGTGAGCAGCGCTGCTTCAAGATCACCAAAGAGCAGTGGGAAGAGGCTCCTGAGCTTAAGTCAACTCAAGAAGAAGCAGACACACGCCTTCTTCTCCATGCACTTCATGCAGCAGAATCTGGGAACAAGTCTGTCATCATCACTGCAGAAGATACAGACGTCATGGTGTTGTGTCTTGGCATGTGCCACAAGATCCCATCCCATCTGTTCCAGAAGTGCGGGACGAAGAACCGGACAAGATTCCTGGATATCACCACACTGAGCCGCACACTGGGAGGCAGCGTGTGTGATTCATTGATTGGTATGCATGCCTTTACAGGCTGTGATACCGTCAGTGCATTCGCTGGCCGAGGGAAGATGACGACACTCAAGCAGGTGAAGATGGACAAGACATACCAGGATGCTTTTCACGAACTTGGACGCTCATGGGAAGTGTCTCCTGAACTCTTTGAGAAGCTACAGGAAATCACCTGCCACATGTACCTACCATCTACCCCCACAACTAAGGTAAACAAGCTTCGGTATGAGCTGTTCTGTGCAAGACGTGGAGAGGTAGAGTCAAGTCAACTCCCTCCTTGTGAGGACTGCCTCTTCATGCATGCACTGCGTGCAAACTACCAGGCTGCGATCTGGAGGAGAAGTCTTCAGAGCCAGCCATTTGTTGCGAACCCAACAGACTGCGGTTGGATGACAGATGAGGACGGTAAGCTTGCCGTCAACTGGATGCGAGGCTCACCAGCACCAGATGCTGTTATGCAGCTACTGTCTTGCAAGTGTGTGCGGTCATGCGAACTCCCTAAGTGTACTTGCCTCAGCAATGGTCTAAAATGCACGGACATGTGCAGGTTACAGACATGTCAGAACAAGGCTATTGAAGAAGAGCCGGTGGCACAACAGTCAGATTCCGAGTCTGATGTAGATGATATTTAGGAGTAGTAATTTGCCATAATAGTATGTACAAGCCCATGGCATGCTTAGTGTGTATTTACAGGACTTGTATTAAATGTGACAATTACTATATGCATTTTGTTGACATTTAGGCATTCCTGTCCCCAAATTTGACATTTTAAAAAATTTCGGAATTTTCGGTAGGGTATGTCTATTCAAGAAGTGATAACGACCATTAAGCTACCAATGTGCAAGGGCTATCATATCAAAACATAAACTAGAGACATGTAGCAAGCTAAAAACACCTAAGAGAATTAGTCACCCCGGGTGGTACCGATATCCCAAAATTCGGGTCTTGGCTCATGGACTATATAGGCCTACCGTATACCATATTATATACGGTATAGGCCTACCGTATACCATATTATATACGGTATAGGCCTACCGTATACCATATTATATACGGTATATACGGTATAGGCCTACCGTATACCATATATTATATACGGTATATACGGTATAGGCCTACCGTATACCATATATTATATACGGTATATACGGTATAGGCCTACCGTATACCATATCAGGTCTTTACTTATTCATCATGTGCGTATTTATAGTGTTGTCAGAATACTCCACTAATCCGAAGCACTGTCGGTCCGCTGCCATTCGGATTACATGACTTTTACTGTAATATATTATAACTATTTATACCCCGACGCCGCCACGTCGATGCCGATGATACCGGATGCAGACACGCCAGACCCACGTCATCGACACGTTGTTGTTGTTGTTGTTGTTCCCCAAGCTGCCTGGCCGAACAGCCCCAAGGCCCCGAGCAATTCCAAGGCCATAACCGAGTGTCCCCACAGAACCCCCCCTGCCGACCACAATAAAGCCTGGGTGTCCGAAGCCACTCCATGGCGGAGAGCTGAGGAGGGTGCGGCAACGCCCGGGAAACCAAAGCCCCACCCAGGGCCCTGTGCCCCTCAGCAATTATGAAGAGAAAGTTGAGGGGCAAGGGAAAAATGTGACGCTTTGGCTTCCAATCTTGGTAGATTGGGAGGTCAATCCACGGAAAAGACGCCGTCACTTGAGATCTAGAAAATATATAAGTTAAAGGAACAGTCAGAGTAAGCTATGGGTATGGCAGAGATCGCTCAGTTCTCACTCTGATAGACCAGCCCATCACCACATGACTAGAACCCAATCCTCTCAGCATCAGCTAGGAAAGGCCCTAGAAAGCCGCCTTTGGCGGGGGGGGATAGCTCCCCTATTTCAACCCCTTTCGGGGTCGGGCACCCGCCCACCGACACGTTGTACCCGATGGTACCACGCCAAAAGTCCATCGTTCGAAATGTTTGAACAAATCCAAAACTTTGGTGGCCAAGCCCGATTTGCCACATCCCTCACCGCGGGTAACCCGACGCTCCCCGACGACCCCGACACACGTTGGGGATTGCACCACGTTGTGTCCCGATATTCAAATCGGGGTACATCGGGACCAGCATCGTGAATGTGTGAAAGTGGCTTAACAGAACTCTCATACCTGTAATTGCTAGTACTCTATCTTCTATTTCTGTATCGACTCTTAAGCGACTTAGTGCATCCGCTACAACATTATCCTTGCCAGGTAAATATATTGGCTGTATATCATATTCAATTACGAGAAGTTGCCATCGTGCCACTCTACCACTAGGACTAGATGTAGTGAGAAGCCAAATTAAAGGTCTATGATCCGTATTTACTACTATCTGATATCCTAGTATTAAACTACGATTGTATTTCAATCCATAGAAAAATAGCTAATGCTTCTTTCTCAACTGTAGAATATCGCTGTTCAGCAGGGGTTAATTTACGGCTGAAATAGGTTAAAGGTCTAAGCCTATTTTGTTGATCTTCCTGCTGAAGTACTCCACCTATTGCTATATCTGACGCGTCTGTGGTGAGAATAAAAGGCTTTGTGAAATCTGGATATGCTAATACCAGTTCGTCTGATAATATATGTTTGAGCTCATTAAAAGCTTCATTTTCTCTTTCCGTGAATTTAATGACTGTTTTATCTTTCCTCTTATTAGTTCTGCCTCCTGTTAATTTCGTAAGAGGTGCGGCTTTCTCGGAATATTGTCGGATGAATTTCCTATAGTAGTTACACATTCCTAGGAAACTGTAGTTCATGCATGGTTTGCGGAGGAGTTAGCTGCTTTATAGCCTGAATTTTTGCAGGTTGTGACTTGATTCCGTCGGTAACTACGACATGACCTAGATAATGTACTTGCTCAGCGAAAAAACTACATTTATCCAGCCTTAGCTTGAGAGAGGACTCTCGTAGTCTCTCTAGTCAGGTTGTCTATATGTTGTTCCCAGGTCCTCCCAGGTACAACTATGTCATCTAGATATACGTGTGCCTTATTTCCCACTAAACCCATCAGCACCTGATTTATGATCCTTTGAAAACTAGAGGGTGCATCCTTTAATCCAAAAGGCAACACATCATATTTATAGTGACCATCTGGGGTTGAAAAGGCAGTTTTTTGCTTACTTTCCTCCGTCAAGGGAATTTGGTGATATCCCCTGCGTAAGTCAAGACAAGTGAAAAACTGACTCTTCCCAAGGTGAGCTAGAATACGGTCTATGTTAGGTAAAGGATATCTTCCCAAGGTGAGCTAGAATACGGTCTATGTTAGGTAAAGGATATCTTCCCAAGGTGAGCTAGAATACGGTCTATGTTAGGTAAAGGATATCTTCCCAAGGTGAGCTAGAATACGGTCTATGTTAGGTAAAGGATATCTTCCCAAGGTGAGCTAGAATACGGTCTATGTTAGGTAAAGGATATCTTCCCAAGGTGAGCTAGAATACGGTCTATGTTAGGTAAAGGATATCTTCCCAAGGTGAGCTAGAATACGGTCTATGTTAGGTAAAGGATATCTATCATCCTTAATTAGCTTGTTCAAATTACGGAAATCCAAGCACAATCTCAATCCTCCTTCCTTCTTCACTACCGGGACTACCGGGTTATTAAAAGAAGAACGGGATGGTCGTACTATTCCTTGTTTCATTAAGGTTTGAATCTGGTCCTTGACATCCTGAATATATTTATGAGGTATAGGATAAGGACGTCTGTAAACAACCTGATCCGAAACTGTCTCTATATTATGAAAAAAATACGGACTGATTGTCAGGGGATCACTTTCCAAAGAAAATACGTCAGAGAACTCCCTTATCATGTTTTTCAAAGCTTGTTTCAGTTCCACTGATAAATGTGCAAAATGTTCCTCCACGTGTTTTACTAAGCCATCATTTCGTTCGTTAGGCGTCAAAGTACAGATATTATCTCTCTGTGTAGGAGATATCTCGTCCGAGATATCTAAGTCTACCTTTTCACAAACTTCTACATATCCTATGAATCACCTGGCTTAATTTATATTATATCTGGAGTGAAATTGGCAAATTTTATTGCAAATGTACCCTCAGATAATGCAATGATACCTTGAAAAAACGCAGATGCCTGCGTCACCCCTTCAAATGGCGTGTAAACTCCATAGACTGTATTATTAACCTCTTCTCCTTTCTGGTTCCCTCTTTCGCATGATAGCAGTACGGAGCCATATTCCCAAGGGCAGAGTTTTGTCACCTCCCTTACAGTAACTTTAACCAGTTTATTTGTCCTACCTGGTTGAGTGTGTACTGACTGTATGGCTTCCTCGTTTAAATTAGAAATGTTAGCCTGAACTACATTGATATGAAAAGATAGAGGGTTTGTATTTAAGGAAATTTTATTACTATAGAGGACATCAGTACCTAGGAGGATGGTTGTAGGAATAGACATGTTCTTTACTACCGTAAAGTCCTGAAGTATGACCAAACCTCCAATAGATACCCTCAAGTTAACAGACCCTATTGCAGAAAGGGGCTGTCCATTTACATCATACAAACGCTTTGCTGTACCCATTACCAAATCAGTTGAATGTGATATTTCCTTCAATTTTGCTTCAGAAATTAAACTAGTAGTTGCTCCTGTATCAATCATAGCTACCATCTCCTCGTAATTTACGTTAGTTTGAATTGCACTTAATTTAGAAACTACGTCCGGAGATGAGCTAAGAACTTGCAGAGCTACATTGGTATTTGTTTTGTTTCCATTTCTCCCGAAAGATGTGCATGCGAAGGAGTGTTTACATATCCTGACTCCGAGCGCGCCGGCACATTCCTAGGACCGCGCGACAAGTGTGGTGGGGGTTGGTAGGGGGCATAGTACTGTGACTGAGGGGGTGCCTGACTGTAACCACCATAGTGCGGGCTATTCATAACCTGCGGGCGATATGGCAATTCCAGGGGGTCAGATTGATACCCCACGGATGTAGCATAGGATTGTCTTGTATACTGCCTATACACTACACTAGCTATTCCTCCATTCCTTTGACCAATAGTCTCCCATGGTGTAGAACATTTTTTTGTAAAATGGGCCACGCCTTTGCAACGGGAACATTTGACATCAGCACCTTTCCTCAGACCTCTACTAAAACCAGCTATTTTGTGCGTAGGCATGCGGCAAAGATTCGCTTTATGCCCAATCTTCCCACACCTGTTACAAAGTATTTTAACAGCCTGCTTATCATTACTGGGTGTGTTATACTGTCTGTGTTGGGTTTGCTTACGGACGTCAGTGTGTAGACCATCTTCGGACCTACCTATGGTTAACACCGAACGTTTAACTCCCAGACCAGTTCCTGCTTTCTCTGCTGCTGATAATTTCGGATCTCGCTCCTGAAACCTTAAAAACTTACTCCAGATCTTCTGTGAATCCTCCCTATCTGATTCCTTAATATGAATGACGAAAGCAGTGGGGGCGTTATTGAGGAAACTCGCCACCACTAATGAGTTTACCGTCCGTGCATCAGAATTTAATTTCTTTAATTCTGCTGAAAACTTATTCAAACGAGAAAAGAAAGTTAGATACGTTTCGTCGGCAGTTTTTGTTGCCTTCATCAGGTCACCCATGACTCTATCTAAGGTACGGTCAGGGGGAAAGAAAGTAAAAAAATTGTCCCTGAACACATCCCATTCCGTTTTACCTTCAGGAACAGTGCCTAAATCATCAAGGAGTGTTTGAACAATAGTCTTAGCAGGACCTAAGCTGTAAAGTCTTGCAACTTCCAGCTTACCCTGAATATTCCATTCTAATGGGACAGGTGTTTTGGAATCTAGATCCTTTATCCAGTTTCTTGCAGAAGGATTACACTTAACCTCTGGCTTATCAGAATGGCTCACGGGACCGCCACAAAAATATGAAACGTTCGTGAGTTTGGCAAAATTATGTTTATTTGCTAGCGAGAGACCAGCAGTTATGGTCTCTGCTAATTGAGCAATAACATGGTCCGCCATGGCTTCGTCTTCACCGTCACTAGTATCACTATTAGAAGTTAAATCCGAAGTGAACAAACTTCCCTCGGTATCAGTATTATCACCACTAAGAGAAGAATCAGATACTGAAAGACTTGCAAAGTCAGATGCCATTAATCATTTCACAAAAGATCTTAGTTTTCCAGTTTTTCCCCAAAAAACCTGTTTCCCCAAAGTTGGACCCACCATAGTTTTTAGTAATATAAAACAAATTCACTTGGTATGTTTGGTAATATAAACAAAAATCCGCTGGTATTACGTCGATATGCAAGAAAATAAACAGTTATACGCACACCGCCTGCGTTAGTTACTACAGGGCAACTCAAAAATCACTGTGGTTAACCGCTCGCTACTTTTGGCGAGTCGGTAAAAATAAAAGTAGTTTAAGATTCACGTGTGTTCACCATTGTCACTATTGTCGATTAATGCTGTCAGTATTGTCGACAGGGCGAATAAAAAAAATATAGTTGCCAGGGCAAAACAAATACAAAAATCAGTTACCGCTGCGACCAACGTCGACTGTTGCTAGTATCACTCTGTCCGTGTTTCCGCTTTATCGCTATTATCTTTATCGTACAGGGGGAATGAATATCGTGTTTATCGTTTATCGCTGTTACCATTAACGTACATGGGGAATGAATATCGTGTTTATCGCTGTTACCATTAACGTACAGGGGGAATGAATATCGTGTTTATCGTTTATCGCTGTTACCATTAACGTACATGGGGAAAGAATATCGTGTTTATCACTGTTACCATTATCGTACAGGGGGAAAGAATATCGTGTTTATCGCTGTTACCATTATCGTACAGGGGGAAAGAATATCGTGTTTATCACTGTTACCATTAACGTACAGGGGGAAAGAATATCGTGTTTATCGCTGTTACCATTATCGTACAGGGGGAATGAATATCGTGTTTATCGCTGTTACCATTAACGTACAGGGGGAATGAATATCGTGTTTATCACTGTTACCATTAACTTACATGGGGAATGAATATCGTGTTTATCGCTGTTACCATTAACGTACAGGGGGAATGAATATCGTGTTTATCACTGTTACCATTAACGTACATGGGGAATGAATATCGTGTTTATCGCTGTTACCATTAACGTACAGGGGGAATGAATATCGTGTTTATCGCTGTTACCATTAACGTACAGGGGGAATGAATATCGTGTTTATCGCTGTTACCATTAACGTACAGGGGAATGAATATCGTGTTTATCGCTGTTACCATTAACGTACAGGGGGAATGAATATTGTGTTTATCACTGTTACCATTAACTTACATGGGGAATGAATATCGTGTTTATCGCTGTTACCATTAACGTACAGGGGGAATGAATATCGTGTTTATCACTGTTACCATTAACGTACATGGGGAATGAATATCGTGTTTATCGCTGTTACCATTAACGTACAGGGGGAATGAATATCGTGTTTATCGCTGTTACCATTAACGTACAGGGGGAATGAATATCGTGTTTATCGCTGTTACCATTAACGTACATGGGGAATGAATATCGTGTTTATCGCAGTTACCATTAAAGTACAGGGGGAATGAATATCGTGTTTATCGCTGTTACCATAAACGTACAGGGGGAATGAATATTGTGTTTATCACTGTTATCATTAACGTACATGGGGAATGAATATCGTGTTTATCGCTGTTACCATTAACGTACAGGGGGAATGAATATCGTGTTTATCGCTGTTACCATTAACGTACATGGGGAATGAATATCGTGTTTATCGCTGTTACCATTAACGTACAGGGGGAATGAATATCGTGTTTATCGCTGTTACCATAAACGTACAGGGGGAATGAATATCTGTTTATCGCTGTTACCATTAACGTACAGGGGGAATGAATATCGTGTTTATCGCTGTTACCATTAACGTACAGGGGGAATGAATATCGTGTTTATCGCGGTTACCATTAACGTACATGGGGGAATGAATATCGTGTTTATCGCTGTTACCATTAACGTACATGGGGGAATGAATATCGTGTTTATCGCTGTTACCATTAACGTACATGGGGAATGAATATCGTGTTTATCGCTGTTACCATTAACGTACATGGGGGAATGAATATCGTGTTTATCGCGGTTACCATTAACGTACAGGGGGAATGAATATCGTGTTTATCGCTGTTACCATTAACGTATTTCGTATTAACCCTTATCTATTTATTACTTTATTATGTAAGTCTCAGTGGTAGCTTCAATGCTAATTACTTTATTATCAATATCCAAGAGGCTATAAGGGAATAACAATAGAAATACAATTTTTTATGCTCCTGTGATTATGAAGGATCTCTTACTATGTTATAGTTATAGGCTGATAACCATACTCCACACGATGTAGATAGATACACATATCTATCGTATCTTTAAGTCTCTATGTTTACTCTAGCTCTCGTTATACTTGCTATATTTATTGATATATAAGAATTATGATAGTTTTACTATAGTTGGAGTATCGTTATATATTTATAAGAATATATTTCGGTTATAAAAACAAAGTTATGAATTTTGTTTATTTGCACTTTTTTTATAGCTTTTTATTTATACAGTATATAGTTTAAATATTATTACACTTCAGATAATAGTTTCACAGAGTTTCACAGAGTTGTAAATGACTGCATAATTTACTAAGACAATTTGGATTGTTATAACACGTATTGAATGATATTATATACTTGGTTTAATTTAATGTAGTTTGTATGATAAATAATAAATGTTTCCTAGAAGTTCCAACCACAACTAGCACTTCTAATATTTATTATTTAAGTTGTACTCACCAGGATTAAATGTGGTGTCTTTCTGGGACTCTCTCTTTTGGAGTCCATGATGACTTCGTAAGACTGAAGTTGTTGGTGTCTACTGGCTGGTACTGGTACTAACTTTTTTAGTTTTAATCTTGAGCTTATATAGGGCTCAAGTGATTCAAGTGAATATATCCACGTCCACACTCACGTGTGAATAGCTTCCACGTTTACACTCACGTGTTTAAATTATATATATAACTCTGTGTAATTAAACTCTGGACTCGGAAGTAATCTCTTAGGACTTGTAATAAAGGATTAGATTTCCAGTGTTTACCAACATGGTAGTGTTTATTTAACATATAGTGCTACTTGATCTACTTCCACAGTAGATACCTGAATTACACTTTAAAACTGAGTTATTAGTCTATCACTTAATCTATTGATACATATATTAACTTCTAATATATATACTATAAATCATAAATCCATTATGTAAACAAGAGCTGAGCAATGATTACTCACAGATATACAAAGGTTGGTTCTGGCTATTGTATACATTGGCTGATATAGATAATGAGACTCTCGGATCCTTATCTTCTGTACCATTATCAGTGTTCTCTCTTAATTCCTTATTCGTTAGTGGGTATATATCTTATTCTAGCCTTTATTTACATTCTGTATTCACTAGAAGATTCATTCATGTCGACTAACTCTGTTCCCGACATTTATCCATATCTACCACTTTATCCATAGCTACCACTTTATCCATCACTACCACTTTATTCACTACTACCATTTTGTCCACCACTACCACTTTATCAACCACTACCACTTTATCTATCACTACCACTGTATCCACCACTACCACTTTATCTACCACTACCAACTTATCCACCACTACCACTTTACCCACCACTGTCATTTTATCCACAGCTACCACTTTATCCACCACTACCACTTTATCCAAAACTACCACATTATCCACTACTACCACTTTATCCACAACTACCACTTTATCCATCACTACCACTTTATCCACCCCTACCACTTCATCCACTACTACCACTACCACTGTCAATTTAGCCACCACTACCACTTTATCCACTATTACTACTTTATCTAACACTACCGTACCACTTTATTTACTACTACAACTTTATCCACCACTACCACTTTATCTACTACTACAATTGTATCCACCACTACCACTTTATCTACCACTACCACTTTATCCACCACTACCCCTTTACCCACCACTACCACATTATCTCCACGGGGCCCGACTGGGCCCAATCCCGTCTGGGCCCAATTCCGTCTGGGCCCAATCCCGTCTGGGCCCAATCCAGTCTGGGCCCAATTCCGTATGGGCTCAATCCCGTCTGGGCTCAGTCCCATCTGGGCCCAATTCTGTATGGGCCAAATCCCGTAGGCACTGGGCCCAATCCCGTCCGGGCCCAGTCCCGTCTGGGAATAATCCTGGGAGTCCAATCCCGTATGGGCCCAATTACGTGGGCTCAACCCGGTATGGGCCCAATCCCGTGGCCACCAGATAAAATGGCTCATTTATGTGCTTATTGGCTAACTGCATTCCGTACGGCACTGTGATTGGCTGTTGCAAACCTTCGACTTAAACAGAGTTTTAAGTCGTGGATTACTCGATCTCGATCCTAATCCCGTGTTCTGAATACGGATAAACCTTTGTGTTCGATCCAGGATCGAGTAATCTCAATCCCGGGTTTAAACCTGCCCCGAAAGCCGTGGTTTAAACCACTGTTCTTAATTCGGCCCATTTTAGGGTAATTATGGTAAAGAGGAAGGGGCTGTATGAAAGGTGGGGTGTGGAGAATGGCATCTGGTTTACGGTTGGAGGCTGTGGTGAGGCAATTGTGGCCATACTTTTAGCTTTATTACCACCTACTGTATTACTGGTTTGTTAAGGGGTAGTACTCGCTTTTCTGGACCCCTTCTCCCTCATGTTTAGCACATTGTTTTGAGGTTTTAAGACGTTCATTCCGTTAGTTTGGCGATTTTGAAACCTTTCGCCTAATTTTTTTGGTCAATGTTAAGACCTTTCGTGCCCTTTTGGTGTCGATTGTTTCCTGGCGAGCGATAGCGAGCCTCTAATTTTAGAAGGCCCGGACATTTTTCAACCAAAACATTTAAAAATTAATCTTGAAAGAGGGTCTAGGGGGTGGTTTTCTAAGTTTGATGGAGGTCTAGCAAGGAAACTCAAAAATAAATTAATATATACAGTATATACAGTATATATATACTGTATATATATAGACCAAAAACCAAGCATTACCCCCTTAAGACAAGATTGACATAAGTGCAGCATCACTTTGCACTGATGAGAACTGTGTTGTAGACAAACATTTGTTGCTGAAACTCTAGTTTAACTGATAACACGCTGAAAGTGGCAGATAACTGCACGTATTATTAGTGTTGAAGTGGAGGGATAAGATTATGAAGATTAGTTATTCTCTTTTCATCAGAACCAGGTGAGAAATTCCATCCCCTTGAAGCCAACATATAATGCCTTTTATATATTTATTCCATCCCCTTGAAGCCAGCATAATGCCTTTTATATATTTATTCCATCCCCTTGAAGCCAGCATAATGCCTTTTATATATTTATTCCATCCCCTTGAAGCCAGCATAATGCCTTTTATATATTTATTCCATCCCCTTGAAGCCAGCATAATGCCTTTTATATATTTATTTCATCCCCTTGAAGCCAGCATAATGCCTTTCATATATTTATTCCATCCCCTTGAAGCCAGCATAATGCCTTTTATATATTTATTCCATCCCCTTGAAGCCAGCATAATGCCTTTTATATATTTATTCCATCCCCTTGAAGCCAGCATAATGCCTTTTATATATTTATTCCATCCCCTTGAAGCCAGCATAATGCCTTTTATATATTTATTCCATCCCCTTGAAGCCAGCATAATGCCTTTTATATATTTATTCCATCCCCTTGAAGCCAGCATAATGCCTTTTATATATTTATTTACTATAAGGAAGTACTATTTTTCGGCTTCATATCAATTGTTTGTTCATATGACTGTTCATATCTCCCATTACAAATATGAAGTCTTTGTCCAGCAATCAATATATGGATATGACAATCTTGGTCCAGTTACATTGAACACAGTAGAGATGCAGAGATACTTTTATCGACATTGACCAGTTGCCAAAATGTGTTGAATTTAATTAGGCCATGGCTCCGCGACACCATAGATAAAAACGTCCCCAGAAAACTTAAACACAATGCCAGTCAATCACAATGTGTAATACATAATCACGCAAGCTACAGTACATATAGACATCAATATGTATGAAAGCAGAGATACAGAACAATTGTGTGAAGACCATGGAGAAAGTACGATAAAGAGAATCACACCCTCAATAATCATAATATCCATTTTCTTCATTCTATTATTCGTCTATACATACAGTATTATAGCACACTTTATTAATTAAGCTAGGTGTCTATTAGTTCCCCCTTTGTTATGAATACAAGGAAGTAGAAGTTTTGTGCGCTCAACTCCCACCCCCAACACACACACACACACACACACACACCTTTTTCATGTTTATGGCCGCCACCTTTCATCCCTGCCAGGCTGCCACAGAACCACTATAGACGGACCAGTATGTAAATCACAACAATTACCACTCACCGCCTCCACGTATTTTTGAGCTTCAATAAATGAATACCTTGGAGGCAACTGGAACTTTATTACTGACCGACTGACGATCTTAAATTGATTGATATTCTGACTGTTTGGTTGAATTACCAATTGAAACATTTATTGATAAACCGAATAGCATTTATAAACCATTCGTGACTACATAATTGACTAGCACTAAATACATTGATTGGGTGTATGATTTTGCAATTGTTTATTCATTTACTGAATATTTTTGTATATATATCTAAGTGTTATTAAGTTGGACGGGATATATAATTATATATATATATATATATATATATATATATATATATATATATATATATATATATATATATATATACAGTATTTATAAATGTATTTATATATATATATATATATATATATATATATATATATATATATATATATATATATATATATATATATATATATATATGTGTGTGTTTTGTCGGGCTATAATAGTTAAAGCTCGTGATATAGTCTTTGCTAAAATCCAGATCTGGACTTATAGACCGTAAATAATCCCAACAGGGACTTCCCGAACACGTTCTTAATATCACCAATAAGTATTCAACTTGGTACTACAGAACTCAGTAACAACACACATGTGAATTATATACACAAGTTTATTCAAAGGCATAGGAATGGTATCTTTACTTATTGGCTTTATTTTTAGGATATTGTAGCATAATAATTTCAATGTTCAATTCCCGAATATGTGTCTGTTATTCAGGGCGTAGCATTACCTTAATAATTATGAGAATTATAAGGCAACGAAGCAAATACATATAAGTAGAATAAATCAAAGTGAGATCAATTATACTTCAGTGGTGGTAATAAACAAAGCAGGAAATATGCAATTAAATAAACACGTGACCTATAGTATCAACCCTTAATTATAATAATGATGTGGGTCAAGTGTCTTTCGTGAATAAAACAACTATAAAGATAATCGTACAATCTCGATACAGAGAAGATGAGTGAATTGAGAAGACAAATAAATACACAGGCAGTATGAGCGAGATGTACGAGTGGGGCGCGCGCGCTTGAGCCAGGTAAACGCTCTCAAGTAGTGCGACCTTTAATCAGCTAGCGTGTCAGGTCGTATGTTCTTACTGCGGGGTTGGAAAATACAATTCTAGTTTGTGCAAATACGAACTTAATCTCAGAGATATTACGATGAAACTAGGGGCAATGTAATATTTAATTATTTTCACAATTTACTATGTACGTAACTCAAATTATGTATCTTATGATTTGAATTTTTATTCACTTCAATCGAACGTATGCAATAATTACGAACTCGGTCGAGGAATTCAGATGTAAGATTATTAATACAATTATGAATCAACTATAGAGGAATATCTATTAATTGTATTTGAAGACAAAGTCTAGTTAACCAAACTGAGATTAGTTAACAGATGTCCTAGAAACGCTTATAATGGTAATAGCGTAAATAATAATTAACACAATATTAATTATAATAAAAGTGACGCACAAGACGAAGTTGTACTGCGGAAATACTCAAAAGGGTATTAACAAGATGTCTGAACGAGTTAACAGAGTCTTAATAAGAATTCACCTTAATAAGCGGTGTATTCGAGATGATGATATATTAGATAACAGACTCTATGCAATGCTAGAATTCCTAGACAAGAAGAATCAGAATTTTCTACATCAGTAATCAAATGAACGGTAATACTCGTTCATAAAATAATTAAAAAAGCGATTAAGTAATTGATCGTAAAAGGGGGGGCTCGGAAAGTAAATATACTTAGTGAATAATCAAACTTCACAACGAGGATACGGAGATAACTTAATTATGAAAATGAGCATAGGTTTTAGGTAATAAGTTATGAATTAAGAAGGGGAATTAAAACACGAAATACACTTCGACCTCAACTTGTAACATACATAACAGAATACATATATTAGGAAAATCTGTGAGTGCGTGGCGAGGTGAATCAATTAACACGATTATATATAACGTATGCGTAGGACGTTCTAGAATCTAGAGGATATTTAAACAAGATGAACATTGGATCTTGAACACAGATCGGGATAAGAGTTAATATAAGTTTCAGAAGGATTAATACATACGCAAAATCAGGATCTTGGGCACAGATCTGGATATAATCACACGCTTACACAATTCAGATATTTTAACCTATACCTCGACAATAATAAACACAACATAAGATATACAGAGACACGTAGGGTAATGTTGGAGGGTAGAGAGAGAGCAAGTCTGGCCAACGTAGATCGTAGGTTCGTGGAGCAGCACTTCAGGGGGGTAAGGCGTCACTCGAGCAGGACTTCAGGTTCCAGACTTCAAAGGGCACCACAGGTCTAGACCTGTGTGTCTAGACAGGTCCGGCAGGGGGCAGGTGGGTACAAGCTTCTTCTGTGCTTAGCTGTCCTGTCCCTTTTCAAGGCTGAGTACAGTACTGCAGTGGAGGTTTGCATACTTTTCAACTAAATCTTTGAGGTGATATCTGACTTAATTCTTGACTCTCTTTTACATGAACTCGCGGCAATAGGGGTATTGTGAATTCGTTGTGATTGAGTTGTGAGGTTTAATACTTATCGTAGACATAGCTGGGTAATATTTATAGGTTTACTTATATATTAGGTAGTACATTTACGGCTTACATGGCATTTATTTAACTTATTCCTGGAGAAATCCTACTTGTAAGGATTACAGCATTCTCCAGACTCCTAGACAAACTTGGGTATTGCTTGCCTATTTGTGATTCTTTTCTTGAGGTTATAACATCTCCAGGTCCGTCATAACTGGTGCTCCTGCTCAGGTCCATTTGTACCTGTAAGCTTACGGTCGCTGGTGTTTAACTTGCATAAACATGCCTTCATCATATTGCAGATCCGGGTATGGAGGGGATGCTGTCCTGTGGTTGGCTGAGGTGGTTTGAAACCAGGGCTGTGGTTGGCTGTTAGAATTTCCCATGCTCGTGACTGTTGTTTGGTCCCATAGAACATGATAATCTCTGGGCGGCAGGGGTGGCTCCTGTATTTTCCTGTCCTTTCTTTGCTTCCGTGCTGCTGGTTTCTCTTGTTGATCCAGTTGCAGGCTGGCAATTCTGCAACTGGCTTTTGCATTTGGCTTCAGCAACCCTGTCATCTCAATATATACATATATATACAGTATATATATATATATATATATATATATATATATATAAACAAATTCAAGAATAATGTGACTATGTTACTGATTGTCAAATAAATCAGCCAATATAACAACAGATTGCTTAAATATTTTAGGAAACATAGTGGGGGCATAGTATTTATCCGACTGGACAATTTTTGTTTTATAAAATGTTTCAATAACGTACTAATTAACATCCTCAGTACCTGATTTATGAAGTACATACTTATACAGTATACATACATACATACATACTGTACATTAAAGACTAGGATCTACGTGTGAGTAGATCAGCTTTTTTATGCACTTTATACCGGCGTTCCTCTTTGCCCGTCCTTTGGCTGCGAGATCAGTTTATACTACCTGGTCCCATGACTTTCTTGGTCTTCCTCTCCTTGAGACTCCCTCCACGTTCATAGATTTGCTTTTTTTACCCAATTATTCTCCTCCATACTATCCACATGTTCATACCATCTAATCCTGCTCCTACGTATTTCCTCACTAATACTCTTAATGCCTAAGTACCCTCTGAGTTCTAAATTGGGAGTTCTGTCTTTCATAGGAGGCCCACATATCCATCTCACCATCCTCATTACATTTCGTTTTCATCTTATTTATATCTTCCATATTGATTGACCAGACTTTTCTAGCACACACCATCATACTTCTAACACAAGTACTATATAACCTCCCTTTTAGTCATAGTCATGGTCAGTAACGGCAACAATCATTTCGCCCAAGTAACAGAACTTATTGGCACATTCCAGGTGCACATCCCTGAACTCAATGCAAGCAGGTGGATCCGATACTGCCAAGACACCCCTACATATGGTACATTCATAGTTAACGGCCTGCAACAAGCGGTCCCTCAACCCATTACACCTCTTGGCATGTGCAACACTGGATAGAATTGCACCCAACCCCTTTCCTAAACACAGGACAAGGAAAACTACCATTCTGTACCGAGTTTTTGCATTCAGTAACGCTGAACATCTAATTGAATATATAATGTTCAATGTTCTAGACAAGTTGTATGCTTATGTTTTACTTATACAAATTCGATATCAGTTGCAAAAAGGTCAGAAACCTGGGCAATCTGGTTTCACACCAAGAAAATCAACAACTGATGGAATTTTTACAACACAGAGTGTAGTAAAGTTTGGTGGACAAGCCTCCCCCTTATTTCCTTTGAATTCATTACTGAGATAGGGGTGTGTGCTTGCAGCCTCACTTTTCAACACTTGTATTGCTTGGTTATCAGGCCAGTCAGTCAGCCATAGTTAGTGCGAAACATCGGTCAGCGATTTTAATTTAATTGACTTGACTTTGTGGACGATGCTGTAATAATAAGCCGAGTGTTTAGAGATTCGCACACTTGTTGTTGTGGCACTACATGAGGAGTCTGAGTTCCTGGGTCTAAGTTTCTCTTGGATTAAGGCTAATGTCAAGTATTTTATGGCTTATTGGCTGAGGCAGTGCAGTTTGTACAAGTATGTGTTGAGAACTTAATGTCTTGGCTATATCCCATCCAGTAGTGAGTCAAGTCACGATGTTGTTTGTCGCCTGAGACTAGCATATGGGACTATGGATTCTCTTAGCAAGAGTATATGGTAAAATGGATTCCTATACAAAAGGAACAAATCACTGGTGCTCCCTGTCTTGTTGTTGTGAGATACACACACTCAACAGTGATTTGGGGTGATACATCAACTCCTTGGTATTTAATGTGTCAACAGGCTTATGAGCTACCACTGACTTGACCACATATCAAACCAACGCCTAGTTTCTGAAACTGGTTCAAAATATATTGGGTGCATAATTTGTGAGCCCCAGCTTCGGTTATATGGGTACATGGCTTGCCTCCATGAAGTTGACCCTGCTCATGGAGTGGTTTTGGTGGAGGAGCCTTCAGGGAAGAGCACAGACTCATGGATGAGGACAGTCAGCAATTGTGTCAAGAACTACTTAGGATTGACTAAATTGCAGTCTGCGACCAGTTCACGGACAGACGCCCCAGGACTGGAGTTGGAGGGTCAGCACAGCTACATACCATCATGGTGTAGGCCACCATTGATTGATTGGTATATTAGGAGCCAAAAAGAAATGCTTAAAAATAAATACATATTGTTTGTTACAAAATGCCAAGGATTGTAAGGTGGATCGGTAATTTACAGGCCAACGAATTATTCTGATTGGTACAAACTGATTTTGTGATTGATGGACAAAAGAAAGTTCACAAACATACATGCACACAGTATTTCATAATTATATTTATTTACAACCTTAAACTTTTATTCTATCAATAGAGCGCATTTGTCTTGCTCGCTGGAATAATAATTAATGACTTATAAAATAGATTCACAACCATTTAAACTTGTTCAGCCTGCATCTAGATAAACATCTCGACAACTGGATGGAAATACTGCATTTAACTGTCCGCCTTGTCCAGCCGGTGGTGTGTCCATCAAGGTGAACTAAGTTGTAACATCTTGTGTTGTTGACAAATGTCACTACAACAACTACAACATCTGGTTAGTGAACTTAAAACTTAAACAGATACAAATAGGTAGGTAGATTTTTTACAAGTATGTTGTGATAAATCTATTATAGAGCAGATGGAATGCTTAAGGCAACAACTCTCTCTCTCTCTCTCTCTCTCTCTCTCTCTCTCTCTCTCTCTCTCTCTCTCTCTCTCTCTCTCTCTCTCTCTCTCTCTCTCTCTCTCTCAGAGAACTGCTGCCAATCCTGACCATGAAAAGAATGCCGCTCCCCCTGAAGGGAAAGGTGTATGCCTCATGTGTTAGAAGTGCAATGAGGTGTGCCTCAGAAACATGGGCCGTTAAGGGGAGGTTTCTAGTTTGTTTCCTACTCCTCCAGCAATCTTAAAATTTCACCCCCTTGACCCCCTTTCAAGATAAATTTGTAAATTTTTCGGTAGAAAAATGTCCCGGCCGAGTCATTAGGTGTCCCGGCCGACACCTAAATGGCACGAAAGGTCTTAAAATTGACGGAATGGGGCGGAAATTCTTAAAAATCACCAAACTAATGGGGCAAACATCTTAAAATCTCAAAAGCAATGGAGCTAGACATGAGGGAGAAAGGGGTCAAGAAAAAAGTCCCTCAAGTGGAAATCTCCCCTTAAAGTAGAGGATGTCAACAGAATGGAACATAATGAGATGAGAATGGTGAGATGGATGTGTGGGGCCAGGCTACAGGATAGAATACAAAATGATGAGCTGAGGAGACGTTTAAGTATAAAGAGTATTAGCGAGGTGATGTGTACAAGTAGACTGGGATGGTATGGACATGTGGAGAGAATGGATGAACAAAATTGGGCGAAAAATGCAGGTCTGTGATTGTGGAGGGAGCTGCACCAAGGGGTGGACCGAGGAAGACCTGAGATCGGACTATACGTGCTGATCTCAAATCCAAGAACTTGACAAGTGAAGCAGCCCTTAACAGGGTTGCCTGGAACGCCGCCATTAGGACAAGAGACTGAAACTGCACGTATGTGTGGAACACTCAGTCTTAAAATTGTATGTATGTTTTATGTATGATGCTGAAGATATTGTCCTGTAGTGTGTTGTGAATATGAAGATATTATGTCTTTACTCTCTCACTCCTGCACCATCCTACCATTTATCCATTCTTCCCTCCATCTATTCACACATCCATTCAGCCACTCACCCCTCCATTTCTTCTATCCATTCATTCATCTTTCTAGCAGCCATCCAGCCCCCAGATTTGATCGCTGTCCATGTTAGCTTTACTGTGTCTATCCTCATTACCAGACTGACAACCTCCCACCAAACCCACGTCACTCACTGAGAGAGAGAGAGAGAGAGAGAGGAGAGAGAGAGAGAGAGAGAGAGAGAGAGAGAGAGAGAGAGAGAGAGAGAGAGAGAGAGAGAGAGAGAGAGAGAGCTTCCCCCCAGCCACATCTAGTTCTAGCAACAGTGGCAACCTCGGCCACACCACCGGCAGAGATGGTATCTCCTAGATAACAAAACTTGTTCACCAGCTCCATATGTTAATATATTATTATATCTCTCTAACCAAGAATATTGTTTAATTGCACATGGTATTGTTTATCTTCTTGAAAACTTTGACCAATAATATTATTTCAAGATACAGTATATAAAAATGTAATGAAATTAATACTTTCGTAAAATATACAGTACTTTCTCAAAAGAAACACGATCTTGTGTAATTTATTGACATATTTATTGTTCCTTATTATCAGGGACAGTGATAAATACAAATCATATATATCCAGTAAAATGTGTTTATACTTAATCCTACTTGTTATTAAGATAACTGGTTTATTTACAATGTGTTCACGTAGTGTACATATACTCCTGCAAAAGCTCACGAAAATCAAACAATAGCATTGAGCATGTTGGTAAACCTTGATTTGAGTCTTGCATTTAAAATTAATGGAATATTCTCAGTTAGAGAGAAAGAGAGAGAGAGAGAGCAAGAGAAAGTAGCTTGAGTTTGAAGAAAATGAAGAAAATGAGTAGTTATGCAAAATCTAAAATCATAATGTACTATATTTGAAAAGAGATTTGTAAAACATAATATATACACTCTCACTCACTGGGACTTATGCCGCAGTGGGCCGTAGCTGCAATCACCCCCTGACTCCATTCCTGGGGGTCTCTCCGTATAAGTTCCCAGGCTGCAACTCGGTCCACTCCAAGTAGCTCCAGACAAGAGCTGTCTTTCGACTCACCAAGAACTCTTTCATCAATAACAAATGCTTTGAACTTTCCAAATCTAGCTCTTCACAATCTTGTTGGCACCTAGCCAAAAACCTCTCCAACAATTTCACTTCCACGTCTTTCCCTCCTCTTATCTACTCTGATGGTACCACCGTCACCTTTTCCTCTGACAAAGCTGAACTCTTCGCTCAAACTTTTGCTAAAAGGCCTCTTTGGATGGTTCCGGCGCTACTCCTCTTTCTCCACCTCCCTCGCACTTTTGTTTTTGTTTTCTATGTGAGTGAGGGAGACAAAAGGCAGAATTGCCTGCATGGAGTGCCTCCCCCAGAGTTGAAAGAGTGACAGGGCCAAAATCAAGGGAAGTTCGAGCCAGAATGCCTGGAAACACGGAATTTGAAGCAATTTAAATTATAGGAAGAGGGAAAGACTGATTCTGGGAGAGAGTTCCAGAGCTCAGCAGTTGAATAGAAGAAACACTGAGAATAACGTTTCATTCTTGAGTTGGAGAGTTGCACAGAGTAGGGTGGGATTGTGTTGCAAGACGGGTACTACATTCCCTACGTAGAGGAGGTGGTATACACTGGGAAAGCTCTGAGGAGCATTGATTATTATAGTAGCGATAGAATAGCGAGAGTGATGCAACATTGTGGCGTAGAGAGATTGCAGGGAGATGGTGAGTGGGCGGGAGTTAATGATACGAAAGGCCTTCCTACCTACTTTGTCTAGGAGTGCGGTGTGAGAGGATCCTCCCTGCATATATGAACAATACTCAATACAAGGACGCACTGTGCCCCTGTACAGAGCAAAAAGCTGTGCAGGGGTGAAGAGCCCCTTGAGGCGGTTGAGCACACCCACCTTCTGGGAGGCTGCGTTAGCAAGACTGGTTATATGGTCTTTCCAAGTGAGAGCAGAAGAAAAATAGACACCAATAATATTGAGAGAAGATGAAGGATTGACTTTTGTATTGTTGAAGTGTAAAGGACAGACCGCTAGGAGTTCTGAACTTGTAGTAATATAAAGAAATTGGGTTTTGGAAGCATTAAAGGCAACAAGGTTTTCTCTGCCTCAATTGGAAATAGTAGTTAGATCAGCGGATAAGTGTTGCATGGCTTCATTACGTTTGTCTTTGAGGGATTGCTGGCTGGGGTGTTCAGGAAAACTAATTGTGTAGTGTAAGGTAAAGTCGTCTGCGTATGAATGGATGGGACTGGAGGTACAGTTGAGAAGATCATTTATGAAAATTTAAAAGAGAATGGGAGATAGGACAGAGCCTGAGGAACACCGGAGTTGATAGGATGAGGAAGTGAGCGATGGCCGTCCACATCCACATCTATGGAACGGCCGGAAAGGAAATTAGAGACAAAAGCACAGGTGGAGGGATAGAAACCGAAGGAGGGTAGTTTAGAAATTAAAGATTTGTGGCAGACTCTGTCGAAGGCCTTCGATATGTCTAGTGCAATAGAAAAGGTCTCACCGAAGTCCCGAAAGGAGGATGACCAAGAGTTAGTAAGACATGAGAGATCACCAGCAGAGCGACCTATAAGGAAGCCATACTGGCGATCTGAGAGTAGATTATGAGAAGAGAAATGCTTAAGAAATTTGGAAGCAAGAATAGTTTCAAAACTTAATAGAGATACAAGAGATAACAGCAATTGGACGATAGTTGGAGGGTTGAGAGCGGTCACCCTTCTTTGGGATAGGTTGAATGAGAGCAAACTTCCTGCAAGAAGGGAAGACGTTAGAGGAAAGACAGAGATGAAAGAGTTTGTCTAGGCAGGGAGTCAGCACGGAAACACAGTTTTTAGTAAAACAGGAGGAACACCGTCCGGCCCGTATGCCTTCTAGTTATTAAGCCCAGAGAGGGTAGAAAATACATCTTTAGAAGAGATTAGGATATTAGGCATAAGTAGGAGAGAGGGGGGTGGAGAGAGAGGAATAGCACCAGAATCATCCAAGGTAGAGTTTCTAGCAAAAGTTTGAGCGAAGAGTTCAGCTTTGTCAGAGGAAGAAGTGATGGTTGTGCCATCAGAGTAGAAAAGGGGAGGGAAAGACGAGGATGAAAAACTGTTGGAAAGGTTTTTGGCTAGATGCCAGAAAGCTTGGGAAGTGCTATAGTTGGATAGTTCAGTGCGTTTAATATTGATGAAAGAGTGTTTGGCAAGTCGAAGAACAGATTTGGCTTGATTCTGGGCAGAAACATAAGAAAAATTAGATTCTTGAGTTTTAAGGTGTCGGTACTGTTTGAATGCTTCCTCCTTGTTGCGGACAGCAGTAGAACAGGCGTGAGTGAACCAAGATTTGTTTGCATTAGACTGGGAGAAAGAAAATGGAATGTATGCTTCAATGCCCGAGAGGATTACCTCGGTAATGCGTTCAGCACTCTCTGAGGGTCCCCAGCCATGGAAGTAAAAGTCATTCCATGGGAAATCAAAGAAGTACTGCCGAAGAGCCTCCAAGTCGACAGTGCCAAAGTGCCACAAGCGCCGCCGATTGGGAGGATCGGGTGGCTGTACTGGAGAGATAGGACAGGTGACAGATATGGGTTTGTGGTCGGAGGAGCCCAAAGGAGAGAAGAGATTTACAGTATAAGCAGAAGGGTTAGAGGTTAGAAATAAATCAAGAATGTTGGGCCGATCTCCGAAGCGACTGGGATACGGGGGGGTTGCTGGACTAACTGCTCTAGGTCGTTTAAGATCTAAAAAATGTAGGCTTGTTCACCAGGTTGGTAAGTGGAAACAGAGGAGAGCCATTGGTGGGGGTGAACATTGGAATCTCCTAAGATGGAGATTTCTGCGAAATAGATGGATAGAATGCGTTCCACTTTAGAAGTTAGACATTCAAAGAATTTTGGATAGTCAGTAGAATTAGGGGAGAGATAGACAGCGTAGAAATATTTAGTTTGAGAGTGACAAGAAAGCTTTAGCCAGAGTTGAGAATTCAGTAGAATCTAAGTTGGGAACACGGAAGAAAGCAAGATTGTTGCGTGCATAGACGCAAAATCCACCTTACTTATGCCTAAGATAATAATCTCTTCTAAGGGTGTACTTTCTGCCCTCTCTGGCCTTTGCGTTAATATTTCAAGAGTTTAAATGGTCATATAATAATAGGCTGTATAGTCAGAGGTAATTTTTTGTATATATATATATATTTTGTTTTGTTTATATATTGTATGAAGGTTTATTACACAAACAAGATATTATGAATATGATTTTATATTACTTTCCGAATTCAACAACACTAAGAGAAACAACGAGTAACCATAACAGGAGTGGAGAGCAAAGTACAACTTATCCTTCCTGAGTCACCTTTAGAGGCAGTAATCTATCCGGAGATGAAAGATAATTCCAGGTGATGGTGGAGATGTGGGTGATAACAAAAGGGTTATGTCCTGTGAAGGGCGTCAACCCACTGTCGTATACTGGGAGAATGACTTTACTATACTTGATATACCTATGATATCTCCTACCTTCCGTAATAAACTATCTGTTACTATATCAAACATCATATATTTTTTAAACCCATTATACATTGTTGTCCATTGTGCTTCATAAATGACAGCACCTTGTAAAATCCAACATACAAAGCTAAAACACATAAACATGATGGTGGGACTGTTTCCCTGTAGTGTGATGTTACCATTTCCCACCCTGAGACACTGACACTCAATGATGGTCCGATGTGATAGATGACAGGACAAAAGTAACAGTGTTTACACCGCATTATCTTGACTGATATGGCATCTCTATAAGTGCATCATCTCTGGTATATAAAAGTAAAAAAAAAATATATATTTAAAGCTACTAGCAAGATATATTTAACACCTCCCACTGCCACAAATAATTATGTGTAACAACAAACTACTAAAACAAAAAATAAACTGTGGCTCCGCCTCTAAATACTGGACAGTGATACAATAAAGTTAATGACACAACACCCTGGCCATGCAGTGGACAAATAAAGCTGGTTATGCACCACCTGGCCACATAGTGGACAAATAAAGCTGATGATGCACCACCTGGCCACACAGTGGACAAATAAAGCTGGTGATGCACCACCTGGCCACACAGTAGACAAATACAACTGGTGATGCACCACCTGGCCACACAGTGGACAAATATAGCTGGTGATGCACCACCTCGCTACACAGTGGACAAATAAAGCTGGTGATGGACCACCTGGCCACACACACACCCTGGCATACAGTGGACAAATAAAGCTGGTGATGAACCACCTGGCCACACAAACACCCTGGCCATACGGTGGACAAATAAAGCTGGTGATGCACCACCTGGCCACCAAGGCTACACCAACCACAGCCTCAGGGACCAGGCTCACCAAGGCTACACCAACCACAGCCTCAAAGACCAGGCTCACCAAGGCTACACCAACCACAGCCTTAGGGACCAGGCTCACCAAGGCTACACCAACAACAGCCTCAGAGGCCAGGCTCACCAAGGCTACACCAACCACAGCCTCAGAGGCCAGGCTCACCAAGGCTACACCAACCACAGCCTCAGGGTTCAGGCTCACCAAGGCTACACCAACCACAGCCTCAGGGACCAGGCTCACCAAGGCTGCACCAACCACAGCCTTAGGGACCAGGCTCACCAAGGCTACACCAACCACAGCCTCAGGGACCAGGCTCACCAAGGCTACACCAACCACAGCCTCAGAGACCAGGCTCACCAAGGCTACACCAACCACAGCCTCAGAGGCCAGGCTCACCAAGGCTACACCAACCACAGCCTCAGGGTTCAGGCTCACCAAGGCTACACCAACCACAGCCTCAGGGACCAGGCTCACCAAGGCTACACCAACCACAGCCTTAGGGACCAGGCTCACCAAGGCTACACCAACCACAGCCTCAGGGACCAGGCTCACCAAGGCTACACCAACCACAGCCTCAGAGACCAGGCTCACCAAGGCTACACCAACCACAGCCTCAGGGACCAGGCTCACCAAAGCTATACCAACCACAGCATCACAGACCAGGCTCACTAAGGCTACACCAACCACAGCCTCAGAGACCAGGCTCACCAAGGCTACACCAACCACAGCCTCAGGGACCAGGCTCACCAAGGCTACACCAACCACAGCCTCAGGGACCAGGCTCACCAAGGCTACACCAACCACAGTCTCAGGGTCCAGGCTCACCAAGGCTACACCAACCACAGCCTCAGAGACCAGGCTCCCTAAGGCTACACCAACCACAGCCTCAGGGACTAGGCTCACCAAGGCTACACCAACCACAGACTCAGGGGCCAGGCTCACCAAGGCTACACCAACCACAGCCTCAGAGACCAGGCTCACCAAAGCTACACCAACCACAGCCTCACCAAGGCTACACCAACCACAGCCTCAGGGACCAGGCTCACCAAGCTACACCAACCACAGCCTCAGGGACCAGGCTCACCAAGGCTACACCAACCACAGCCTCAGGGTCCAGGCTCACCAAGGCTACACCAACCACAGCCTTAGGGACCAGGCTCACCAAGGCTACACCAACCACAGCCTCAGGGACCAGGCTCACCAAGGCTACACCAACCACAGCCTCAGGGACCAGGCTCACTAAGGCTACACCAACCACAGCCTCAGAGACCAGGCTCACCAAGGCTACACCAACCATAGACTCAGGGGCCAGGCTCACCAAGGCTACACCAACCACAGCCTCATGGACCAGGCTCACCAAGGCTACACCAACCACAGACTCAGGGGCCAGGCTCACCAAGGTTACAACAACCACAGCCGCAGAGACCAGACTCACCAAGGCTAAAACAACCACAGCCTCACACACCATTGCATTATTCAACATCCAAGTATGATCGACTAGGAAAACAACATCCTATTTTTGTATCCATTATGTTTTTACCCTTCCAGCCCGGGTGTCATTTTAAAATGACACCAAAACAAAAGGGCCGGAACCCGGGTGTCATTTTAAAATCCTTGTGCTTGAAAGCGTGCTTCAAAATTTGCGCGGCCAATTTTGGCATGGTAGGAGCGACCGCAGCGCCACTAAGCCTCAACTACTAGTGTTATCAGTTCGTACGTGGCCGCCATAGCGAGTAATACTCAAAAAATGTTTTCCGACGTGTCCGATTCGTTGCAACCTCCCGCGGGCCCCAGTGCTACCCCACTCGCAACTTCAACGCCTGTTGCAACCGAGAAGAGAGCTCAACAAAAGAAAGTTAAGCGTTTGTTGAGTGATAGCGCTATACAGCGACAACTTTTTGAAAGTGATGAAGAGAGCAGTGGCGAAAGCTTGGTGGACAAGGTACAATTTATAAGTGAAAGTGAAGACGATTTTGTGAGCTTTGGAGACGACGATAATGTTGATTTATTTGAGGGGGGAGACAGTAGTAATGATCCTGATGTGGAAGTGTTTCAGGAAGGTGCCATTGAGCTTCCCAGTGTGCTAGAACCTAGGCCTACCCCCTCGCCATCTTTGCTAGGTCAGCCTAGGCCTAGCCCTAGCCCTACCCCAGGACCATCCCCTTTGCCTGCCCGTACGCCCTTGAAAGTGGGCAAATATTTCTACAAACAATCATTGATCAAAAGTGCAGCTAAAAAAGCACGCAGGGCAGCTGCAGAAAAGCATAAGGAAGCTGAAGATAGCGATAATGACGCCGACCCTGGCCTAGCAACCACCCGCATTCCATTGTCCCGACGCCTTGACACGGGACGCCGCGTGGGTCACCCACAGCCCTCACCTTCATCTCTCGTTCAGGATGACCAAAGGGCCTCTTCAAGTGGTATTGGTGATGTGCCACAGGCCTCAACACACCGCAGAGCATTATTTGCTGCTGAAAAGCCCTCGGCTCGCTGCAAAAGGAGCCCAACTCCCGAGGCCTCGGCTCCCATTCTTGAAGCTCCCGCAGCCTCCCGCGCCCCACACCGCCGACGCCCGGTCACTTCTTCACCAGAATTGTCTCCTGAAGAGGATGCTGACGACCCCAACATTGCCCCAGATGACCTGACGTCGCCTGAGGAGGAAGAGGAAGAGGAACAGGAACAGGAAGAGGAAGAGGATGTGCCGACAAATCGAGGGAGAGGGCGAGGTCGTGGACGTGGTCAGCCTGCCGACGCCGCTGCCCCTGGGCGTGGGCGTGCAGGGCGTCCGCCTGGGCGTGCAGGGCGTTCGCCTGGGCGTCCGCATGGCCAAGGGCGTGTGCCAGGGCGTCCAGGGCGTGTGCCTGCTGCAGCACGACCTCGAGCATCAGCATCCGACCTGTTTGTGTGGACAGATGGAGCTGATTTTGAGCCAGATTGTCCTGCCTTTGACGAGGTGCAGATGGGTTCTGGGGTGTCACCAGCATATCCCTGTGGCCCAGATGCTACCCCCAGAGAACTTTTCTGTGGCTTCTATGACAATGAAGTCATGGAATACCTCGTCAAAGAGACAAATCACCACCATGCTATCTGTGCCAACTTTCTTGGGAGGAAGACCAGTGCCAAGATGGTGGCATGGAGAGCTCTCACTGTGGCAGAACTATATGTGTTCTTGGCACTCACAATGCTGATGACTCATATAAGGAAGCACGTTCTGGCTGACTACTGGATCACTGGCGACATCATAACGACTCCATCATTTGGCAAATACATGTCCAGGGACAGGTACTTCGACATCCTCTCCTATCTCCACCTGACAAACAACATGGCAGTCCACCTTCCCGACTCATTATGGAAAATCAGGAAGCTGTATGACATGATACGTCATCGGTTCACCACATACCTGATTCCTTTCCAGAAGATGTGCCTCGACGAGTCTCTGGTCCTGTTCCGTGGTAGGCTGCACTTCCGACAGTATATCCCGTCCAAGAGACACCGCTTCGGCATCAAGCTCTTCGTCCTCTGCGACTGCTTGACGGGGTATGTGCTGGACTTTATAGTCTACAGCGGCAAGGCTGGAGAAGTTGTGACTGACCCTCTCATTGGTTTTGGTGGCGCTGTAGTGAAGAAGATGATGGAGAGGCACTTCAATAATAACCACATCCTCTACACAGATAATTATTACACGTCGCCTCTCCTGACCAAGTACCTCCATGACCGCAAGACCGGAACTGTCGGCACAGTCAAGGGCAAAAGGAAGGGCATGCCAGGCTACCCAACCAAGACGAAGAAGGCGGACATCTTCCACAAGAAGAGTGGCCCCATCCTCTCCATCCACTGGCATGACCAGCGCAAGGTCAACCTCCTCACCACATGCCACAAGGCCCAGATGGTCGCCACAGGGAAGGTGGACCGAACAACCAAGAACCCCGTCCAAAAACCAGCTGCTGTCCTGGATTATAACATCAACATGCGCCTCGTTGACAAGTCTGACATGCAGATGGGCTTCATCGACTGCCTGCGAACATCTTGCAGGTGGTACAAGAAGTTTATCCTGCATACGGTAGATATGTCGATCCTCAATGCCTACAACATCTACCGTCTGAGGACTCCAGGAGCCAAGAAGTACAAGTCCATGCGGAAGTTCCACAAGCAGGTGCTACTTGAGCTCCTGGCTAAACATGCGGGTACACCAGGCAGGCCAATACAAGGACCAGGCCCGCTTGACAGAACGGGGTGTGCTGAATTCTTCAGGAAGCACCAGCTCAGCGCCCTTCCTTTCAAAGCACCTGGTAGTAACGCTAGGAGTCAGAAGAGGTGCCATGTGTGCAGCCACACAACTCGCAGACCCCGCAAACCCACAAAAGCCACTTGGGAATGCCTCGAGTGTCAAGTTGGACTGTGTGCTGGCACCTGCTTCAACGACTTCCACACTCTAACAAACTTTTGAAGTGGAAGTGACAACAGTGAAAGTGACACTCGAATGTAGGCTAAGAATAATAATATAACTAAGTATAAGTGAAAAGGACACATAAGTAATAATGAGTGCCTTCAATAACAATATGAACAAGTGAAAGTGACACTAAAATATATATTTCTAACAATAAATAAGTGAAAATGACACTCAATAAGCCTAGGCCAGTCAAAGTGACAGTATACTAATAATAAAACTAAGTATAAGTGAAAGAGACACACACAAGTAATAATAAGTGCCTTCATAACAATATGAATAAGTGACAGTGACACTATATATATTATAAGCTTACCTAACAATACATAAAAGGGGAAATGGCACTACCAATTATCAAAGTCCAGTGAAAGTGACACTAATAATCATAATAATAATAATAAAACGAAGTAATAAGTGACAGAGACACAAATAAGTTCATATAAATAACTTTATTGAGTGAAAATAACATAATAACTACAATAAATGACAGAATAACCAATAAAACACTATCAAATCGCTTCCCGGCATAATTGCGGGTGGAGCGACGAGAGCAACTGGGCTTCGTAGCCGGGGCCGCGGTTGAGTGTTCGGACGCGCCGAGGTAAATACGCGGCAAAAGTTACCTCCACTTCCATCACCATCACTCCGGAACCAGTTGAGCTAGAGAGCTCTACTCAACGCCATTCTACGCAGGAAGGTAAGGCACTCATTTCTATATATGTTTGATTAATGTAGGTAATATATTAAGCGAGATTAGCCTTAGTTTACTTTTGTTGATATTCGACCAGATCGCCCGGATACGAGCTCCGTCATTAGGAGAGCCTGCCCGGGCCAGGAGGGTTAAACAAAACCTGGCACGTTGATTGTATGTGACAGTATGTATGTATATACTCAGGCACAACACCCCATAGCTGGGGGAGCCCTACAAATTTAAACTAATCTTTCTGTATAGACCTCCAGAATGGTGTTGGTAAACTTAGACTTCTTATAGCCCCAGCTGGGCTCGAACCACCGACATTAAAGACAAGTATCAATGCACCACGGCGTAATAAACTGACTGTCGGTGGTTGGAGTCCAGCTGGGAGCATAAGAACTCTAAATGTACCACCACCATTTTGGAGGTCAAACCGGAAAGATTATTTAGATTTGTATTCTCTGCTTCTGGGGTTCATCAAGTTTTTCAAGGCCTCTTGGATGAGGGCTGGTCCTGTCTGGAGTGAGGTTAAGCATCCTCTACCCAATCATAGCCGTTTCTGTCTGTCTACTTTACCTACTTCGGGGGCGTGAGGCTAAGAAATGTATATACAGTATATACTGTATATATATATATATATATATATATATATATATATATATATACATTTCTTAGCCTCAAGCCCCCGAAGTAGGTAAAGTAGACTGACGTACTGTTATATATATATATATATATATATATATATATATATATATATTGTGACGCACCCAGTGCGTGGCAACGCAACCTGATTGTACTCCTTGGTACTCCACTGTACCGCCACGGTGCGGTACTGTGTACCGCTGTACCGTGCTGGCTGCTTATATTGAGTGTGACAACGTATAACTATGTTCTTTGTATCTCTGCAAAGGTCTCGTCATGTGCTAACCAGTGGTGGGTTTTGTTTTAAGCCATGTCGAGACCTTCCATTTAATATGTAGTATCAATAGAGAAGTTGATAGATAGGACAATAGGAATTCAGAGAGAGAGAGTGAGTTAGACTTCAGAGCGAGAGGGTAGCAATGCGCCACGCTGCCGGGGGGGTGGTTGCCAGACGTATGGACCGGTTGGCAGCCCTGCGCTTATAGCTAGGTGCGACAGGGTTGGTAGTCCATTGCCGCCTGCCTATGCTGCCTGGGCTGCCCATGTTGTCGTGCTGCACATTGCCTGGAGGCTCGCTGTGTGTTCCATGATCAGGTTGCCTAGAACCTTTGAGATTCTAACATCCCTTGCCCTCTCTCCCAATTTCTCACGGTTGCACTCTTTCTCTCTGACGACATTACTCTCATTTCATTCTTCTCTCTATTTAAATGCATACCCTTCCCTTGAGGTCCTAAAGGAGTTTCAGCACTCACCTCTCGTATTACTCTTAGGACAAGCATATATTTACATGTATTAGATTTAAGGGGTTAATGTGAACAGCGATCTTCTTGATGAGGATAGTTGGTGAACGTTCTACATGTTCACGAGTTATATGCCCAGCTCATCATCCAATTTGTGACTAGACTAGTGCCATGTGTAAGAGCCCGACCATGCCCAGGAGTTGTCTGTAGAGGGGCGAGGACTTAGCCTTGATTTGCCTACCGAGCCAGGAGCGAGTGCAGTACCAGAGACTACAGCTCGCTCGTAGTGCCGGTATAGTAGAGTAACATAATTTATCTGTCCTTGTGTTCTCTGCAGTCTTTTCCTGGGTTCTCGCTTTCGGTGCTGGGACTCGTTGTTCCTGTGACTTGGCCTGCTAGCTAGAACACATGGGGATGATGAGTGGGTGATATCTTTATTTTACTATGCATTGCAGCTCTCTTTAAGTTTATGTATGTAACACTTTACAATACACATTATTCACACACAAGACAACACTATTAATACTTTCATGTATCAATTAACTGCACTGTCGTTTTGCTGCTGTGTCCGGAGTTCCGTTGCGTAGGGCGCATACGGACTCAGAGGGGAGACAGAGTGAGAGAAGCGAAGTAGCCTATGCGGTAGTAGGCTACCGGCGCAGTACTGTTGCCTGCAACCTTTAGTTATTCCAAGTATAGATTCATTATTATAATAAGTGACTACTATTTATGTTCCTTCCATCTGTATTATTAGGTATCTACTGGATCATGAACATCTTGTATGCTACATGCTAGTGCATGTTAGTAGGGGACAGTTATTCTAGTGCACGCGCTTTCAAGTAGGCGTGTACATTTGTCATTTAGCATTTCACTGTCATACCTTTAGCCTGCTTCTATTCTACATTATTAGAGGCTTAATATTAACATAGTTTCTTGAGTATTGCATTTCTTTAGTAATAACGTAACCTATAAATGTCTGAGGGAGTTTAGCCTCATAGCCTACCCCTGTTGTACACTTTCGCCGAGTTAAGGTACCTCGTTACCATAGACGATAACTCTGTAGGGCGTTGGTGCTTTTGTTGTCTGGAGCATATAGTATTTGGGACTGGAATCGAGCGTGTCGTTGTCACATAAGCCATTTCTGTCCTACGATCAAGAATCCCGAATATGTATTGCCGATCCAGCCGTAACAAAATGGCGACCTTGCACAAGATTCAGTAGTATCCTATCACATGTTTTTTGGAGAACTATTCTATGCTACCTAGTAGAGCTGGCTAGAATTTTCTTGCATATTGGAGGAATTTTTATTGTGTCATTATTGTATTGGTGGACTTGCAGATTGTTTCGTTGGGGGTGTCTAGAGTAGAGTCATTCAAGCATCTTTAACATTTTGTGAGTCGAGACTGCAATTAGTAATAAGCACTTCTTTTTTTTTATGAACAGCAATTGTATAACCAGCACTATGTCTAATGACTCATCATTTACGGGGGAGGATAACACGGTACAGCCTAGTGACCAGCAAGTACAACAGATATTTAGGGAGGGGAGTGTTATAAGTGGAGAGAGGGATGCCCGGGCATTTTTGCAGACACCTTTGACCGAACAGCGCCTGCAGGCTATTGATTGTTACGGTCTTCGCTGTTTAGCCACGGTTTTGGGGCGGGACTGTCCTGACAGTTGGCCCAAGAAGAATTTGGTGGCATGTTTGTTGGGTGATGGCGATGGGGCGGTGGGTGGAGTGGGGTCTTGGGGGGTTCCCTCCAAGCCTCCATTCCACTCTACCCCTGAGCTGGGCCCTCAGCCAGCGAGTCTTAGCACGATGCAGCAGGAGGGTTCTCAATGGCAAGCTGGCTTACCCGTAAACACGTCTCGGTGTGGATCCCCCATTTTGTGCTCTCCCCCCCCCAGGCCTGTCTCCTGAGATGTTATTTCAGCTAGAACTAGCTAAGTTTAAGCTGCAGGAGACTCAGATACAACAGGCTAGTATAGAACGGATTAAGCTGCAGGAGACTCAGATACAACAGGCTAGTATAGAACGCATAGAGGTTGCTAGAATCCAAGCCAATCAGGATGCAACCAGGTACCAGGCTGAAATGGATGTCGAGAAGTCTAGAGTAGAGACCACGGGGCGTCATCTCGGTGGTGGGCACCGGGTTACAGACTCACTTTCGCATTTAATTAAGTTAGTACCCGCATTTGATGAGACAGCAGTGACTGAGTTTTTTGCTCGTTTCGAAAAGAAGTGTCGTGAGTATGACTGGCCGGAGGTTAAATGGGCAGCATTAGTTTCATCACGTCTAGTGGGTAAGGGGTTGAAAGCCTACGATGCACTGTCACTGGACGAGAGTGTAGTGTATGGACTGGTGAAGGAGGCTGTGCTCCGGGCCTACGAACTGCAACCCGAAACTTATAGATTGAAGTTCCGTGGCGTGAATAAGAAGAGCGACGTCAGTTTTATGGAGCACGCACGGGACTTAACAGATGCAGGTAATAACTGGTTTCGGTCCGAGCACGCAGAGTCGGCTGAGGAAATTAAGCAACTTTTCTATCTGGAACAGTTTTACAAATGTACTGGAACCGATCTAACGCTGAACATTAAGGAAAAATGTCCCAAGACAGTAGAGGAGGCTGCCAAGATGGCAGACCTCAGATTATCATTGATTCGTGGTTGCGGTGCCGCTCAGAGGGCTGAGTCAGGGCAGAAGGGGCGCTATACCCCACCCACCAGAGTTTTCGATAATAACAAATCCTATGACACACATAACCACACTAAATGCATTGCACCTAATAACACCTACAA
This sequence comes from Lithodes maja, assembly GCA_037953745.1. NCBI lineage: Eukaryota > Metazoa > Arthropoda > Malacostraca > Decapoda > Lithodidae > Lithodes > Lithodes maja. The sequence continues at coordinate 120,048 of JBAKBP010003338.1, forward strand.
ACACAAGCCTCTCCCGTTTACTAAAGGTCAGGCCCCTTCTTCGCCCGCACAAGGGAAGAAGCCCATTGGGGATGTGAAATGTTACAAATGTCAGAAGCTAGGCCATTATTCACGTGAGTGCCCTAGTAACACTCCCGCTAAGCCGGTGTCATTGGTTCACAGTATCGGTGTGTCTCTGAAGGCTGCAGCAACTGCCCGGGGTAGGTTGTCAGCAGCTGAGGCACACGCGGTAAAGAAGCGTACGGAAGGCTCGACACCTGTCCGGGACACTTTCTGTAACCATCGGGGACACGGGTTTGTGAGCTGGGGGAGTGAACTACGGAGGGTTGACTTGCTGAGGGATACGGGGGCTTCGCAAACTTTGTTGAGGAACTTCACAGGGAAACCGATAAATGCGGCCAGAGTTGTTGTGGTGCAGGGTATAAATGCTACGAGGTCATACCCACTTGTGAGGTTGGAGTTGAGAGTGGGAGAGGTGTGCAGGGAGCTGGATGTAGGGATCGTTGAGTGTTTGCCAGTTGAGGGCGTCGACCTTCTTCTCGGCAACGACTTTGCGGTGCCCACTTCCGGGACTCCACCCTTAGTCGTTGCCGAGAGGGCGGCCGACGTGGATGGTGAGAATCGGGAATGGGTTGGGAGGTGCCAACAGGATGAGATGGCCTGTGTGGTAACCTGATCTCGCTCTGCGGCTCCTGCACAGCCTAGCACTCAACCTCGGGGACAGTGGAGGAAGGATCAGGAGAAGGTTGCTAAGGGCAGGAAAAGGGACATTGATTCTGCTGCACTTCTCGGTGATTCGGTACTTGGACCTATAATAAACACGGGAGTTGACTCTGGCCCAGATATGGTGTGTAACAAGGCAGAGTTGGGTAAGACTTCGCGTGAGGCAAGAGCTGTAGCGAGAGCCACTAAGGCAGTAGAGCCTACTAGCCGGGGTAATGTCTTATTACAAAACCATCTTGATGCATTGACGCCCAGGGACATTAGTGAGCAGCAGCTGCAAGACGCTAGCCTAGCTCGTTATAGCAATGGTGCCATAGAGTTGGAGGAAGATGGGGATGCGAAGCCGGGAGATTTCTTTAGGCTCAACAGGATATTGTACCGCAGATTTCTAGACCCCAAATCGAAGTGGGAGGGCGGTGCGAGGGTAGTAGACCAGGTGGTTGTTCCAAATAAGTATAGAGAGTCCTTATTGTGTCTGGCGCATGATGTGCCGGTGGCGGGTCATTTGGGGGTAACAAAAACATTGGCGGCATTGGGCAGGTTTTTCTGGTGGCCTGGGGTCAAGGCTGATGTCTGTGCATGGGTGGCTGGGTGTGCGACCTGCCAGACAACGGGGAAGCCTAACCAGACAATCCCGAAGGCACCTTTGTTTCCCATACCTGTCACCGGGCCTCCGTTCAGCAAAGTTGTAGTAGATTTGGTTGGCCCTTTCCCGCCTACTAGTAGTGGCAATAAATTCCTGTTGACAATCATGGATGTGGCTACGAGATACCCGGACGCATACCCCATGAGAAACGGCTCGGCAAAGGCAGTTGTTAAAAACTTATTATTGTTCTGTTCCCGTTATGGATTTCCACGTGAGGTGCAGTCAGACCAGGGGAGCAATTTTACATCCAAATTGTTCAAGCAAACCCTTCAGTTGCACGGTATATGTTCTGTAGTGTCGTCAGCCTACCATCCCGAGAGTCAGGGAGTCTTGGAGCGGTGGCACTCGACCCTGAAGAGTATGCTACACTGTTACTGTGCAGAACATGACACTGATTGGGATTTGGGTCTGCCGTATGTTCTGTTCACTGCACGTGAAGTCCCAGGAGAGAGCCTGGGGTTCAGTCCAAATCAACTAGTCTTTGGCCATAATGTGAGAGGACCTTTAAGTATGGTGAAAGAGATCTGGGAGGGCGAAGAGAAGCCGGGGTCTGTACTTAAATATATCCTTGAGAGCCGGGAGAGACTTATAGGTTGCATGGCAGCGGCAGGTAATAACTTGGTTAATGCACAGGCGGTCATGAAGCACCAGTATGACGCCAAGGTGAAGCTTCGGGAGTTTTCGGTGGGTCAGGAGGTAATGTTGCTTTTACCTTTGCCTGGACACCCCCTTTCTGCAAAGTTTATTGGGCCGTATGTGGTGGCTAAGAAACTGTCCGACCTTGATTATCTCGTTGCAACACCTGACCGTAGAAAAAAACATCAGTTATGTCATGTTAACCTCATGAAAGAGTATGTGAGACGCCCCTCAGAGCCTCTCACTGTCCCTGTGCTGGCCTGCAGCGGCCAGGGTGGAGAAGGAGGTGGGGACAGTCATGCTGCTGAGGAGGATAGCTGGGACTGTGTCATTTCCGCGGAACAGTGGGCGGGGAATACTGAACAAGAGGCTAGGCAAGCTGTAAGTCACCTGCCTGAGCACCAGGGTGCTGCTGTCCTAGGCCTGTTCAGGTCATACCCCTCTGTTTTCGCCGAACACCCAGGTCTCACTACTCAGGTAACGCACGACGTGGACGTCGGTGATAATGTGCCCTTCAAGTCAGTGCCCTACCGTGTGCCCCCGGTAAAGTTGCCAGCTTTACGGGAGGAGTTAAAGTACATGGTTGAGAGAGGGATGATCACTGAAGGTTATGTGAAGTGGACATCACCCGTCACGTTGCAGCCAAAACCTGACGGCAAGGTGCGGTTCTGCATAGATTTTCGTAGGCTAAATGGCTTGACCACTACCAACCCTTACCCTTTGCCTCGAGTTGACGACAGCGTGGACAAGATAGGGAATGCAAAGTACCTTACTAAAATTGATCTTGTAAAAGGCTACTGGCAAGTACCCCTGTCGGACCGAGCTAAGCAAGTTTGTGGTTTTGTGGTAGATGGCAAGACCTACCAATGTAACGTAATGCCTTATGGGCTTAAGAACGCACCTGCCACGTTTCAGAACCTGATGAACGATATTTGTGACGAAATCCCTAACTGCACGGTCTACCTTGATGACGTGATAGTGTATGATGACAATTTTGAAAATCACCTAAGGCACTTAGAGACCCTGTTTGGGAAGTTGCACGATGCTGGGCTGGTGGTGAACCTGAGGAAGTGCGAGTTTGTAAAGGCTACTGTGCAGTATCTTGGCTTCGTGGTCGGGTTAGGCCGGGTGTGCCCCCCCCTGAGCAAGATACAGGCTATCAATATGTTTCCCAGGCCCACCACTAAGCGCCAGGTCATGCGGTTCCTAGGTATGATAGGCTATTATAGGCGCTTCATCCGGGGATACTCTACTGTCTTAGCACCGTTAACTGATCTACTGTCAAAGTCAGTGAAGTTCTGTTGGGCTGCGGAGTGTCAGAGGGCTTTCGACCTAGTCAAGCACCTGCTGTGTACACATCCGATTTTGAGAGCCCCAGACTTCTCCAGGAGTTTTCAGCTGGCGACTGATGCCAGCGGTGTGGGTGCCGGGGCAGTGTTACTGCAGACTGATTCCGAGGGCTTGGAACACCCAGTGAGCTTCTTTTCTCGCAAGTTTAATTCGGCACAAAGGAATTACTCGACTATAGAGAAGGAGCTTCTTGCTATCGTTTTGTCGCTCAAACATTTCGAAGTTTATGTTCCAGCCTACGGCCCGGTAGTGACGATTTATACGGACCATCATCCCTTGAAATTCCTAAATCAGTTTCACAATCGGAATATGCGGTTGACCAGGTGGTCCCTAATGCTCCAAGAGTATAATCTCAACATTCAGCATATTGCCGGGAGTGAGAACGTGATAGCAGATTGTCTATCAAGGGTTGATGATCCAGGATAGTCGTGCACGGTGTGTGGGTTGAGCAGGAGTAAAATTAGGCTATCATAACGCCGTCCAAAAAGATTATAAAACAATAAAATAAACGAGAACATTTTTTTTTAGTTTTGTAAGTCTTTATTGTTGTAGCATGATGCATGCGATATTGTGTTTTATGTATAATTCACACTTCAGTTGTTGTGCACCTTTTGCAATTAGTGGCAGCTAAGGGTAGCAGGTCGGTTGGTTGCCTGTCAGATTTTTATAATGCTTCTAAGGTCGATTATCTAAAATCTTGGGGGGGCTGTGACGCACCCAGTGCGTGGCAACGCAACCTGATTGTACTCCTTGGTACTCCACTGTACCGCCACGGTGCGGTACCGTGTACCGCTGTACCGTGCTGGCTGCTTATATTGAGTGTGACAACGTATAACTATGTTCTTTGTATCTCTGCAAAGGTCTCGTCATGTGCTAACCAGTGGTGGGTTTTGTTTTAAGCCATGTCGAGACCTTCCATTTAATATGTAGTATCAATAGAGAAGTTGATAGATAGGACAATAGGAATTCAGAGAGAGAGAGTGAGTTAGACTTCAGAGCGAGAGGGTAGCAATGCGCCACGCTGCCGGGGGGGTGGTTGCCAGACGTATGGACCGGTTGGCAGCCCTGCGCTTATAGCTAGGTGCGACAGGGTTGGTAGTCCATTGCCGCCTGCCTATGCTGCCTGGGCTGCCCATGTTGTCGTGCTGCACATTGCCTGGAGGCTCGCTGTGTGTTCCATGATCAGGTTGCCTAGAACCTTTGAGATTCTAACATCCCTTGCCCTCTCTCCCAATTTCTCACGGTTGCACTCTTTCTCTCTGACGACATTACTCTCATTTCATTCTTCTCTCTATTTAAATGCATACCCTTCCCTTGAGGTCCTAAAGGAGTTTCAGCACTCACCTCTCGTATTACTCTTAGGACAAGCATATATTTACATGTATTAGATTTAAGGGGTTAATGTGAACAGCGATCTTCTTGATGAGGATAGTTGGTGAACGTTCTACATGTTCACGAGTTATATGCCCAGCTCATCATCCAATTTGTGACTAGACTAGTGCCATGTGTAAGAGCCCGACCATGCCCAGGAGTTGTCTGTAGAGGGGCGAGGACTTAGCCTTGATTTGCCTACCGAGCCAGGAGCGAGTGCAGTACCAGAGACTACAGCTCGCTCGTAGTGCCGGTATAGTAGAGTAACGTAATTTATCTGTCCTTGTGTTCTCTGCAGTCTTTTCCTGGGTTCTCGCTTTCGGTGCTGGGACTCGTTGTTCCTGTGACTTGGCCTGCTAGCTAGAACACATGGGGATGATGAGTGGGTGATATCTTTATTTTACTATGCATTGCAGCTCTCTTTAAGTTTATGTATGTAACACTTTACAATACACATTACTCACACACAAGACAACACTATTAATACTTTCATGTATCAATTAACTGCACTGTCGTTTTGCTGCTGTGTCCGGAGTTCCGTTGCGTAGGGCGCATACGGACTCAGAGGGGAGACAGAGTGAGAGAAGCGAAGTAGCCTATGCGGTAGTAGGCTACCGGCGCAGTACTGTTGCCTGCAACCTTTAGTTATTCCAAGTATAGATTCATTATTATAATAAGTGACTACTATTTATGTTCCTTCCATCTGTATTATTAGGTATCTACTGGATCATGAACATCTTGTATGCTACATGCTAGTGCATGTTAGTAGGGGACAGTTATTCTAGTGCACGCGCTTTCAAGTAGGCGTGTACATTTGTCATTTAGCATTTCACTGTCATACCTTTAGCCTGCTTCTATTCTACATTATTAGAGGCTTAATATTAACATAGTTTCTTGAGTATTGCATTTCTTTAGTAATAACGTAACCTATAAATGTCTGAGGGAGTTTAGCCTCATAGCCTACCCCTGTTGTACACTTTCGCCGAGTTAAGGTACCTCGTTACCATAGACGATAACTCTGTAGGGCGTTGGTGCTTTTGTTGTCTGGAGCATATAGTATTTGGGACTGGAATCGAGCGTGTCGTTGTCACATAAGCCATTTCTGTCCTACGATCAAGAATCCCGAATATGTATTGCCGATCCAGCCGTAACAATATATATATGTGTGTGTGTGTGTGTGTGTGTGTGTGCAGCTTACTACAGATATAAGCAACAACTTGTGTAGTGGATATGGTAAAGTTTGTGTAGAAACATACAAAATATGATATAGGCCTACTGGTATTATATGATATAGGCCTACTGGTATTATATGATATAGGCCTACTGGTATTATATGATATAGGCCTACTGGTATTATATGATATAGTCCTACTGGTATTATATGATATAGGCCTACTGGTATTATATGATATAGGCCTACTGGTATTATATGATATAGGCCTACTGGTATTATATAATATAGGCCTACTGGTATTATATGATATAGGCCTACTGGTATTATATTGACGATTTTCTTAGATCTTGGTCTTTGGAACATGCACATACAAAATAGTGGGCATAATGCCAATGTCTACAGCAACAAGTATTTTGCATAAGGTGAAATTTAGGAACAAACCTAAAATTATGAAGTATTGACCACACTCATTGAAATTGACCTTTGACCTTACCCTTTATAAAATTGATCTAAAATCTGGTCAATATAATACCCGTACAAGCAGCAACTAGGGTTATGAATGTGGTGAAACTTTAGTATAGAAATACAATAATATTTTGACCATTTTATTTTACCTTTTACCTTGGTCTTTTACCTTTGAAATATCTACATTAAATTTGGGGAGAATATTATTAATATCAACACTAACTAGTATTTTGAATATGGTGTATTTTGTGAACAAATTTACACTTTTAAAATATTAACCGCATTCTAGGATCATGTTCTTTGACCTTGACCTTCGAATATAATATTGTTTCTATTTTGACTTGTGTTTGCATTGACCAATAAGGTATACCTGTGACAATTGATGAGTTTCCATGTGTTAATATATGAAATATTTAATACTAGAAATTGTATTCTGACCTTTGACCTTCCCCTTTAGAATATTCATGGACAATTTGGTCAATACAATAGCAATGTTACCAGCAATTGCTACCCTACATACATTTTATCTTTTTAAGGTTAATTAGTGTGACTGTATTCTTTAATTTTATGTCAATAATTTTGATCAAGCATTTTTAACTTGAAGTTCCCGTATAACCTCTGTTTGTCTGTTTTTATTGATTGTTTGGCTACTGTTATTGTTATTATAAATGTGTTTATAATTTTCATTGTTCTTGTTAAAAGGGTACTCTTTATTTGTGTCTGTTGTTGCTTTTTCATATTTTGCAATGTTCTACTTTATTATATTTTACCTATTCACTGTTGATAGTAACAAATACCTGCCATTGTGATATTCATATTCTATTTGTAGCCAGCCGTCCGGCTGGCTCAGTTGATAGCGTGCCTGATTCCCACCTTGAAGGTCTCGCGTTCAATCCCCGCTCAGATTGAAAAGTTTTTCTGAGATACAGCCGGCGGTTACCATCTCCCCAAGAGCAAGGGGGATGGGTAATGGTCTCTGGTAGACTAAAGAAAGCCAAGCGCTTGCGAATCCTCGAAGGAGGAGAGACGGGCGCTATATAAGTAACCAGAAGATTATTATTATTATTATTAGTAGGGTAGCAATTGGTAGGGGTCATGTATTCATGCTATACTCACAGATACACCAAGTCCCTGGCTAGGGGTTATCCCCTACTCCTACCGCCTGCCCATTCCCCCTTACTACTCCTACCCCAGATAACAGGGATGAGGTGGTGCCTGTCCGTCACCTCTTACTACCCCTTCCCTCCCTTGAAGAGACCAAACTACAAGGCCCCCGACTGACACCCCACCCCCAATGCCAGACAGGAGGAAACCTTCTTTTTCAAACTCTGTAGCCACAAAAACACAGTATCCTTGCAACAAGGCCGAGGTTATGTCAGCAATTGGTATCCTATACATATCTTATAGAGACCAGAACAATGGTTTTGCACTCAAATATATTCAATGATAATTAAACAAACTATCCTAACAACCCAAAAGACGTCGGACCAGATTGTGTTAATTAGATTTATAAACCCTGTAGTACAAGGTCACTTCTTACTCTTTAGTCGACATATTAGTATATACTGCATATTTGATATGGAATGTATGGCATACAAACCTTGTTCCTGCTTGGAACTATTTTGATCGTTAATAAAATTGTTAATTATCAGTCAGCCAATAACGATACCAGGATAGTGTTGAAAATGATAATGTTGTAAGACAGTTTGAATGTTCTTGAATTGATCAAGGTCGCTCATGGTTAGCCTAATCATAATGAGGAAGAGTTTATGCTAATACCTCATCAACATCCAATGTCATATTTCAACAGATGTGACCAAAAGAACCACCTCTACAGTGCAGAAAATCACCTATATCAACAATAGCTGATAAATAGAGAGTAACGAAAGCCTTGCATGCAACGTTGAAAATCTTGGAAAAGACAAATACATGCAAAGCATTTATCCTGCACCCATGCAAGCTTTCTAAAATATGAGTGTAATCTTAAGAAATAAAGCATAACTATATCCATGTATTCCTATGTTAATTATATTTTTAAGGCAATTATAAACTTCACACTAATTAAAAGATCGAAATCCCCATGTCCCTACTATTCCGAAATTAATTAAATTAGACGTAAATTATCATCTGAATATAGCCTGACCGAAATATATGATCGATAGGCAAACACGAGGCAATACCTTCCACTAGCTTAGCTTCTAGTGGGTATCTACCAGTGTCGGAGTTACTTCCGAATAGGGCTAGCCATTTTCCCTATAACAAGTTCAACGAGTGTGGCGACCCAGAGGTGTGTTAGAAGAGCTAGAAGTGACCGTCTCTAGCTGTGTGTGAGAGAGGCAGTTCCCTTTGGTGTCCAATCGAAGGAGGAGCTACGAGTCCTACGTCATCCAGATTCTCTCTCATGGATATTACTTCTCCTCTACATCCATACCGTACGAGTCTCTGTGTTATTATGTTTTGGGAATTATTGTGAAGGTAATATAAAATATGCAGTCCGGCAGCTAAGGTAAATATAGCATAACAATTGTGCATTTTGTGAGGAAAGCACCAAATTTGGCACACTAGTAGACTATCATATTATGAACAGATTTGGATATTGGGCCATCTCAAATTCAGCTGCTGATGGCTGTGGCAGCAATTTTTAAAAATGGCCGCCAGCTGTTACTGTTATGATACATATCTGCTTTACTGGAGAGAAATGCAGGTTGACAGTGAAAGTATATTTACTAAGCAAGGTCCAATAATGGTCAAAGAAAGTGACAATTTGATTTGGTTGAGAAAAATGTTAAAGGGGACTAATAATAGTCTTATTAAGACACAGATTCCGAATGAAAACCAATGATAAACATATATAGACCTATTGGTTTGGCACCTGGTAGTAGAAGTGGCAATGGTATTTATGACTATGGGCTAGGAGAAAACCGGTTTAATTCATAACAAATTTATCCTACTCTCTAAATTTCCAGATCCTGATGGTGGTGGTTGCTGGTGAACAGAAGATATAGCCTAGTGTAACATTGAACAACTTGACCATGTCCAAGAGCTTCCAATTGGTTGGCCTTGAGAGTCCTGTCCCATCAACATCATCATCAACGCACCCAACTCAAACTAACTGGAAGCTGAGTATCATTTGCCAAGAGGACAAAGCAGAGTCTCTGAAATGTCCTTCACAGTCCAAGCGAAAAGACTCTGGGAGTGGGTACAGCCAATTTGATCAGATTCAGGGAGCTTGGGCAACTTCCAGGAACACTTCAGTTGGAAAGACTCAATGAAGGGTATGGCATTGAAGCGGCCATGGTTGCAAACAATGCTTTGTACCATCAAACATGCAAGCTCAACTATAACAATACAAAATTGCAAAGAGCAGAAAAGCGAACACTCATGACAGAAGGAGAGATCCATGACGTACCAGATGCGTGCAAACGCACCAGATTTCATTCAAGATCATCCAGTACAGAGAAGGCCCAAGAAGACCAGTGTTTCTTCTGCAGACAACCTGCAGGAACCGATGGTCTTCACGAAGTTGCAACATTTCAAATGGACAGTAAAGTTCGAGACTGGGCAGCCTTCCTTGAAGGCACAGAACTGCTCGGCCGACTCAGTGCCGGGGACATGATCGCCCAGGACGCCAAGTACCATAAGAAGTGCTTATCAGTGCTGCACAACCGTGTTAGAAAGGCCCAGTCTGAGGGACCCAAGTACAAAGACAAGGAGCGAGAAGTATCAGGTATTGTCTTCGCCGAACTGGTCCTCTACATAGAAGAAACTAGGCTAGATGAGGAGACAGCACCGGTGTTCAAGTTAGGTAATCTCGTAGAGCTCTATCAGTCCAGAATGGAACAGCTAGGGGTTAAGCTCGACACAAGGCTCCATTCCACACGACTGAAGTGGAGACTCCTTACCCAGTTCCCTGACATGCGCGCACACACAAAGGGGAGAAACGTCCTGCTGGTATTTGAAGAAGATGTTGGGGCTGCTCTCATCAAAGCCTGTGAGCTGGACAGTGATAATGCACAGAAAACCAAGTACATTCAATTTTCTAACCGACAGAATCTCACTGACTCCCATATATTTTTTAATGATGTAAATATTCCCACTTCCCCTAGTATTGACATTCTCGGTGTAACATTAACTACTAACTTGAGCTGGACACATTATGTTAGAAGCATTGCTAAGAATGCCTCTAAAAAACTGGGACTCCTGTACAGAGTTCGAGAATTCTTCACTGACGAGCAGTTGGCCGTGATATATAAAAGTCATGTGCGTTCTCAGATGGATTACTGTTCACCTCTGTGGGGTGGAAGTGGAGTGGTTGCATTGAGGCAGTTGGAAAAAATTCAAAATAAAGCTATTAGATTAATCAATAACCCTGCAATCACACAGGACCTTCCTACATTATCCATACGAAGAAACGTTGCATCCCTTGCATTATTCTACAGATATTTTCACAGCAATTGTTCCGAGGAACTTGCTTCAATTGTGCCGCCTCTCCACATCTTTCCCCGTAGAACTAGGGCAGCTGAGAGCGCCCATGAATTTACACTTTCTCCTCCACAATGCAGAACTTCTGCTTATCAGAATTAATTTATCCCCAGAGCTACTACTCTTTGGAATTCACTTCCCTCGAATTGCTTTCCACAAACTTACAATCTACAAATGTTTAAATCCAGTTGTTACAAACATTTTATGAATGAAGGATGCCTTTAGGCACATGAACCTTTTTGTTTTATCTGTGTTTTTCCTTCCTCCGTTCATTGTCTCTTAAAAAAAAAAAAAAAAAAATTATGTGGTCCATCTTGCACGTGCTGCACAAACCGTGTGCCGCCACATGTTTGAAGAAGCTAAGCCCTTCAACGGATTCCCTGAAGGATGCCAAGAAGAATCTGTGCCATCACTGCTGCTTGCCCTGGTAAGCATGGTCCTAGAGGGTCCCAGCATTAAGGATCAGATGGCAGACACAACCCCTGCAGCACTTGCCATTGCCCAGTTGCTGAAGTTTAACTGCATCAAGCACAAGCGGGCACATTGCACCACAGGACCCGTAACTGCCAGGCACAGTGCTGCACAGGAGACCCAAGTTCCCACATACGTAGAGATAATGTTGCACGCCCACACACGAAAGAGGGAGTTAGTAGCCAGGTTGTCACACCTGGGCATGAGCATCTCCTATGCCCGCGTTCTCCAGCTCTCAGCTCAGATGGGAAACAGTGCCTGCCACCAGTTTCACAGAGAACAAGTGGTCTGCCCCTCAAAGATGCGCAGCAGTGTCTTCACAATGCCAGCCATAGACAATATCGACCACAATCCCAGTTCAACGACAGTGAAAGAGTCCATCCATGGTACAGCCATCTCCCTCATCCAGCACCCCTCTTTCACTGGCGAAGGAGCGGACCTAAGCATTGTAATCGTTGGTGGATCTAGAGATGCTAGCTCGAAGATGGTCGGCTACTACTATACTGATGTGCCCCCAGTCACTACCAGCATGAAGAACCTGTCTGTTCCAGCTACTAGAGTGGTGTCCTTGACCAGAGACGACTTCAAGGAGCAGACTGAGGAGGAATACCTGTGGCTAGAGCACGCAAAGCGGGTCCTAGAGAGCAACACTGGGACAGATGAGAACATATCGTGGTCAGCGTTTCATGCCAGTCGCCAGCCGCCGTTAGCTCGAACCATCAGCCCCACCGCCCTGCTTCCAGTGTTCCTTGAAAGTGCCCACACAGTGGCCATGATCCGGCACTCCATGGAGGTGGTGAAGAATGCTGTAGAACATGTGAATCCTGGCCAGAGACCTGTCGTCACCTTGGACCAGCCACTGTTTGCCTTGGCAAAGCAGATTCAGTGGAAGTGGCCAGAGAAGTATGGTGAAGAAAAGATGGTAGTGATGTTTGGTGGGCTTCACATCGAGATGACCGCCCTGAAGACGTTGGGCGACTGGCTGCGAGGAAGTGGTTGGGTACAAGCCTTGGTGCAAGCTGAGATTGCAATGACAGGGACAGCCGAGTCCTTCCTGCGAGCTGCCCACGTCACCCGCACAAGAAGAGCTCATCAAATCACTGCAGCGGCACTGCACATCCTGCAACACCGTGCGTATGAACGCCACTGTATGACATATTTTGATGATGCAGAAGATCTGCCTGAGTTCGAAGACTGGTGTCAGCAGAGAGGAGAAGACATTCCCAACTTTCAGTACTGGGCAACTGTGCTGGAACTAGAGATGTTGGTACTGGTCTACGTGCATTCTCTGTGGCAGGCTTCATTCACGATGTACCTTGATGCCCTGACGAAACTGGTCCCATGGTTCCATGCCTTAGACCACACACACTATGCCAGGTGGGTCCCTGTTCACCTGAGGGACATGGTTGCACTCCCAATGAAGCACCTAGATGTAGCCAGAGAATTTAGGGCTGGCAACTTCACTGTACGGAAGACGAAGAACGTGTTCTCTACTATCCCAATCGACCAGGCGCATGAACAGAATAACGCATGCATCAAAGGAGATGGTGGAGCAGTCGGTCTCACTGGCAACCCAAGTGCCCTGCGGCATTGGATGATTGCCAGGCCAGAAGTTGCCAGGGCCATAGAAGAGTTCCAAGATGGCCTTCAACACTGGGGGAGGCGAGAGGACACACGTCATCACGACCAGACACCAAGTGTGCAGAACTCTTTTGCCAAGGATGTCCGCGCCCTTGTCAGCGTCATAGAAGAGCTTGGCAACCCCTTTGAAGAAGAGAGCATGGATCTGGTTGTCCTTGACACAAAGGAAATTGCAGGTCCTGCTGCAGTTGAGACTGTCAGAAATGTGAAGAAGATTGGCCAAGAGCAGTACCAGGCTTTCACCAGAGAATGCCTGGTGGAAAGGACCAAGCCAATTGATGATGCAATTCATCGGAACAAGCTGAAGGTGTTCAGCACTTCCACCCCGAGAAGTGTGAGCAAAGGGAAACAGCAGCTGGCCTCCCTCAGGAACGACGTGGCACTTTTCCCACAGCTCTACATTGGTTGCCAGACGAGGGATGGAAACCTTGAAGAGTTCTTTCGTCATGAGAATCAAGCGTGTCCTCCAGCTCTCTATGATGTCTCCGTCTAGGTACGAAGAGTGATCTCCTCAAATGCTTTGAAGAGTTTTCCAATGCCCAATCAGAGGCTCCTGATACCACTTGCCTAGTTCTTGATGGGGCAGTCATTGTCCAGATGCTGAAGCCTGCGGTAGCCAAAAACTTTGATGACTATGCCCGGGATGTCTTTATACCGTACCTGTCAACAAAGCTTCAGACTGTGTCACGTCTGGACCTGGTCTGGGACCGCTACGTTGCTGATTCACTGAAAGGCAGTGTAAGATCAAAGCGTGGAAAAGGAGTGCGTAGACGCGTGGTCGGAGCAGCAGTTATACCTGGAAACTGGCAGAACTTCCTCCGAGTGGACACCAACAAGACCGAGCTGTTCAAGTTCCTATCAGAAGCAATCTTCAAGTGGTTTGACCAGGATGACAAGCAGCTGGTTATCACTGATGGAGAAGCAGTCCTGAGCAAGCCACCGCTGCAAGACCTGGCCTTGCTCGCCCCATGCAGCCACGAAGAAGCTGACAGTCGAATGTTGTTGCATGCATCCCACGCAGCCAACCATGGTCACCACAAGATACTGATCAAGACAGTTGACACCGATGTCGTGGTGCTGGCTGTGTCAGTGGCCCAGGGACTGCAACCAGAAGATGAACTGTGGCTGGCATTTGGCACTGGGAAGAGTTTTCGGTACCTGGCAGCCCACGAAATAGCAGCTGGCCTAGGACCAGAGAAGGCACAGGCACTCCCTATGTTTCACGCTCTGACTGGGTGTGACACTGTATCTAGCTTACTGGACATGGTAAGAAGACTGCCTGGACAATCTGGACCGTTCTGCCAGAACTTACAGATGCACTGCTGAAGCTATCCTCTGCACCAAGTGGCATACCAGACGATGTCATGCACACCATCGAGAGGTTCGTCATATTGCTCTATGACAGAACCAGCATGTGTAAGGACATTGACAAGGCCCGAAAGAAACTTTTCGCGAAGAAGAACAATGTGCAGCTGATCCTGCAAACCAAGGCAGCTCTGGAGGAACATGTGAAGAGGGCGGCCTACCTAGGAGGCCATGTGTGGGGTCAACCACTGCTGCCAACGCCAGAGCTGCCTCCTCCATCCAGCTGGGGCTGGGTCAAGAATGACGAGGAGATGTACGAGCCACACTGGACGAAGCTACCCAAAGCAGCCCACACCTGCTATGAGCTAGTATCGTGCAAGTGCAAGTCTGAAGCGTTGCAAGTGCAAAATGGCCGCACTTGAATGCACAGCTTTGTGTGTGTGTGAGGCAGAGTGCTCACAAAATTGAGAGAACATTAACAGAGCAAACTGTGTCACTGATTCAGAACAATTTCGATATCATACCAAACAGTAAATAGATGTTCACTAGTATGTGAATAACTCGATGCCATAAGTGGCAGCCATTTAAAAAATAACAATTTGTTAGTAGTCTTGGAAAAGTCTTGGAAAATCCAACGTCAAGGCTATTAACCTAATTGCAATGACGACTTGTCTATTTTGACTGCTATGTCGTCATTCCAACCGCGGTTAAAAAGAAAACGTCTAGAGTCTACTCCTTATCTTGCTCTAGGAGACGTTGTACATTAACCAAAACTACCACCGAAGGTGAAAAAAGCATAGAAGAGAAGAAAAAGGGGTTTACCTTAGTTACCGCTTAAGGCCCATCCCGTGTTCCGTCATGTGCAGATCCCTGTCGAACGTGCGCATGAGCGACCCTCTCTTGTTATCATTTTTTCACGCGCTCCATTGATTGAAGTCGCTTTTGTTGTGCTCCTTTAATTCACCCTGTTTAGGTTAGTTTCGGCTTTTCTGGCCTTCTTTTTTGTTAGACAGATGTTACGTGATCTAGGGCACACGTAAATGGGCTCCTAAGTGTGTATAATGGAGACGCGTGTGGAAATAGCTTACCGAAGGTACGGGGGCGCCTGGCGTTCCTCGTATATGTTTTTCATTCTTTCTCTTTTCATATTCTTTTTTCCTGTTAGTCTGGGCATGGTTTAGCTTTTAGCTTCATTTAGCCTAGCTCGTTTTCTCATTCAGGAATTGCTATGCCCCTATGAGTTCTCATTTTTTTCATAGCCTAGGTGTACAGTTGGTTCACAATATGAGATTTCGTGGTGGCGGTGCTGTTTGTAGGGTTTGTGTCGGCCGCATAAATAGCATTATTCCCGAGTCCCCCCTTTCGAGCCTTCACTGTGTCTCAAGGGCCTGGGCGCTTGGTGGTTCGTGATATCCAGGGGTACCCCACGGGGGCCTCTCCCTCACACCACAGGGTTTTTCGCCCCTAACACATTCTCTACTCACGGCTAGGCCACCCTTTTTCTCGCCAGTTTCATTTATTGGTTTTTGTGTTCCCTTCCTGTTTTCACCTCCATCCTTTCATAGCCTTTTGCCCAATCCTGGGGTACCCCACGGGGGCCCCTGTTTGTGCCAAACCACCCAACCTGCCACTTCTCCTCATGGGCTTTGCTCTATCTCTGTGGGTTGGGTGGTTCCTGGGGGATGTGCCTCCTCTCCCCTGGTGTGTCTTCCTTGCCTCTCCCTTGACCGGTTGAGTCAGGATATTATCAAGGAAGGCACTGCTCAGCTTGATGGTCATCGTCGCTTGGAGTTCATAAGGAGTTGACGCTTGTTTGCGGGCCTTTTTTGGTTTTCCTAGACGCTCCTCTCGCTTTTTCGGCACCGGACCATCTCGGCCGGTCCCGCAAATTTGCGGTGTGCTCGATTCGGTCCTCTGGGACATTTCGGCTCCCCGCAAATTTGCGGAGTTCGCTGGGGGGTCCCGCTGAGATGTGGGGGGGTTGTGTCGGTACGGTTATACCTCCATTGGCCCGCAAATTTGCGGTTATAGTTGGCTTTCACTGTTGACCTTTTTTATGTCATATTGTTGCCTGATACTATATTGGTGTATGCACATTACTGGTGTTATAGGCCCTGCATGTAAGATGTTGAGTGGTGGTTAACACTTTCTCCATCTTTGCAGGTTCTGCTGGTGCTCTTCCGCCTCGGCCGCCCTCCTCACCTACCTCTGTGCTCCCAGTTTAGGGTGAGTACGGATACCTGTTTGCATGTGTGTTCCTGTTTTCCCCATGCTCCTTCCCTGGTTCTTCTTGGACATTCTCTCCACTTACTCCTTCGACGTGCTGATTCTGGTGTGTGTTCTTCTCGTGCTGGTCGGCTGCTTTGCTTTCGCCTTGGTTGTCGCTCCCCGTGCTTGGTGAGCCCCAAGTCCTGCTTGCACCACTCGCTCTTTGTGTCCTCTACGGCCTACCTCCCTGCTCTGTGTGGCCTGTGTCTGGCCCTGGTGGTTGTGCTGCTCCATGGCCCTGGTTCCTCGGCGGCGGCTGTGGCCTCTGCTTCCCTTCCGTCGGTGTGGCCGATGGTCTCCCGCCACATTGGGACTGTGGGTCGCCGTTCCCCGGCCTTTGTTGCCGACCGGATCCGCGTCATCCTGGGTATCCCTGACCCGACTGAAGGCCGTTCACCTGGCCCTCTCCCTGCTCGGGCCCTCTCCCCTGGGTCCCGCGGCTGGTCGTCCCATCGTTCGGGGGGTTCCCCGGCTCCGTCCACGCTCTCGCTCGCCTCGCTCCTGCCCCTCGTCGTCCTCCTGATCGCCTTGACGTCGCCCGTCGCCCTCGTCTTGGTTCTCGCCCTGAGGCCGGGGTTAGCGGCTCTGCCCCTGTGCGCCCTCCCCTGGCCTCTACGGATAGGGGCTCTCCTCCCTTCCGCCCGCTTTCCTAGCCCAGACGACTTCCTCTTACGTTGTCCTCTCCGCGCGCGGTTGTTCGTGCTGTCGCTGGCCCTCTGCTCCCTCCTACACTGTCCAGGAGGGTCCGCCTGGGTGTCGTTGCTTCTACTACTTCACCTGCTTCAGTGCCTCTTCTTCCTTCACGGTCTCGTCCCACGGTGGAGGTCCCTCCCTCCTCCGCCTCGGTGTCGGGCCGCCCTGTTCTCTCAGCCCCGGGGGTCCTTGCTCTGTTTCCCCCCGCGGCTCCTTCTGGCCTCCTTTCACCCGGCCAGCCTTCCCCCTCCCGTCGTCCTGCTCCTCCTCCTTCGTCTCTTCCTGCCCTTCACTTCCCGTCTCGCCTGGGGGGTGCCCCTCATCTTGCCTCGGTGAGGTTTCGGGGTCCCCCTTTCTCGGGAGTTGTCGTGTCGCTGGAAGAGGGGGATGGTGCTGTTTCCCCCTCGGCCGTTCGTGATCGGGGACGGGTCCCTCTACGGCGACACGACCGTCGTCGCTCGCCTTCCTTGGGCCGCGACGCTGCTGGTTCGTGTCGTGGGTCTCGCTCCCGCTCACGCTTGCCCCTGCGGGCCGACCATTCTGGGGGGGGGGGGGGTCGCCTCTCTCGGTTCGTTTGTCGGCTATGCAGGGCTGGGTTGTGTCACGCTTCGACGGGTGCTTGGAGTCGATGGAAGCCTCCCTCTTCTCGCGCTTCTTGGCGGTGTCTCGCCCTCAGCGCCTCACCCTCCCTACCCCTGCTACGGTCCCCCTCCCTTCTGCAGGCCTACGCTCTGGTCAGACTTCTGCCGCCCTGCCGTCCTTCCGGCTGTTCAGTCACTGGCTGTGTTGACGGGTCTGTCCTCCTATGGGTCAGGTTTGTGCGACGCCGGTACGCCTGGCTTCCCCGTCTTGCTCGGTCTCCCTCTCCCATTGGAGGCCTGGTTTGCTGAGGCCTTCGCCTTCACACCGTTCCATCGACGGCTCTCCTTCCGTCCCTCCCCCGGAGTCGTCCCTGCTTTTGCCTCCTCTTGTGTCTGTCGGCGGGTTGGCCGGCGCGTTCTGGTCCTGGATGAGCGGGCCCGTTCTTGAACTTTGTTCTATTGCTACCCCGTTCTTCTCTCACCCGGATCAGGCCTCTGTCGCCACGGTTTTTCCCTTGCGACAGAGGGTGACGGACTTATTGTCTTGTCTTTCGGTTCCCTCCAGACGTCTGTTCCCCGCCTGCGGCTTTTCGGGGCGTCTGCGCCAGGCGCTCTTCGCAAGGGTTTGGACCGCGTTCTGCGGGTCCACCTTCGGCTCGCGGTGTCTTTGGTTCCCGAGCTGAAGGCGGTTTTGTGCACGGCAACTCGGCGACGCCCGACAGTGCGGTCCTCGTTCTGCCGGCCGACCCCCTTGGATATTCGTCAGGGTTTGTTGTACTCTGCGCTATATACGTCGGGGTTGTTTCAGCTGGTTGCTTGGGTATGCTCGCTTCTCTGTCGGCGGCCCCTGCTTCCGACACGCGACGACGCGCTGTGTCGTTGCGGTCCCTGCTTACGTCACGCACCGACACGCTGTGTCGCACGCGGGGTCTTCTCAGTCCCGTCCTTCTGCCGGTTCTCTTCGGGGTGCTGCTGCAAGTGCTGCCGCCTTGCGCGGACGCAGGACTGGGACGTTGCAGGCCAGTGCGTCGATTCCGCCTCGCCCTTCTGTTCTTGCCCCTTTCATCCCCGCTGTGTCGGGGCTGGCCGGCCTTCCACTTCCGGCCGCCCTTCGACGTGGTCTGCCCCGCACCGGCCTGGGGTTGGGGTGGCCCGCCCTTTTCGCCGAGGTTGGGGGGGGAGGGGGTAGAGGTCAACGTGGCGCTCGTGCCCGCACGGCCCGTAACGAGGGTACCTCCGCGTCAACACAATGTGTAGTTCTCTGGGTCGGCCTCCTTGTTCTCCTTCTCGCCTGGCCGACCGGGTCGCTCCCCTCCTCTCGGGTGCTCCCTCGGGTTGTTTTTGCCCTTGCGCCCCTCGGTTGCCGCGAGGGACGTTGGGGGCGGCGGGTTGCGCGGTGGGGTCTCACCTGGTGGTGGACGTCTCGACCCCCTTTCCGCTCTTGTCACCGACGCCGGCCCATCTCTTCGGAGGTGGCCCACGTGCTCACTTCCATGCCCGCGCTGGGTAGCGTCGAGGGAGTTGACCGCCGGTCGCCCGGTTTTCCTCTCCCGTGTCTTTCTGGTCCCGTCGACGAACTGCGACGCGATGCGACCGTTGGTGGTTCTGTCGGCCCTCAACGGGCGCGTCGTGCACACACGGTTTCGGATGCTGCCGGTACCCCTGGTACGCCTGGCCCTGTGCCCTCTGTCGTGGGTTGTGTCGCTGGCCCTCCAGGATGCGTCTTGGCTCGTTCCTCTCCATCCTCTCTTCCAGCGATTCTTGGCCGTTCGGACTTCCGATCGTGTGTTCCTGTTCGCCGGCCTTCCCTTCGGTCTCCACATCGCGCCGCGGATCTTCTCCGCACATGTGGGGCAGGCTCTGGGTCCTCTCCTCAGGAGCGGGCTCCAGATCCTGTTTTCCTTGGCCGACTGGTTGGTAGTTTCCGAAGCCCTAGGCCTGTGCATTGGCGACGCCCTCACGGTCGTTCGCAACATCGCACGGTTAGGGTTCCCCTTTGATGTTCCCGATTCACGCTTGACCCCGTCGCGTGTCGTGCCATGGGTCGGTCTCGCATGGGTTTTGTCCGGTGCTACGGTGACCCGGGGTCTGCCGGCCGCGGTGCACCTTCGGTGGAAGGTCTTCGCCGTGTTGCACTCGGTCTCCCTCCTGGGGTGGCTCTGGGACTCGTTCGTGGGTTCGCTGCTTTGGGCCGCTCTGCCCCTTCCCTTAGGGTGCCTCTGGCTCCTCCGCCTCCTCCTCATGGGCCCCGCGGTGTTTCCGTTGCCCCTATGGATCGGCTCCTGCCGCTCCTGCGTACCGTTCGCAGACGCTTCGGTCGCTGGGTTGCTCAGGGCTCGGTCTCTGCGGCTGTGCCCTGGTCCGACCCCCGCCGACGGTCTGGGTAGCCACGGATGCGTCGAGCGAGGTTGGGTGAGGTTCCCGTTCGAACCTGGGCCGTCCACTTCCCGGCAGATGGGTGGGTCTCCCTCCACTTACCCGTCTATGCCCTCGGACTGTTGGTTCCTCTGTTCTTCCTGCGGGTCCACGCGCTGGCCCTTCGGGGTACGTCGGTGGCCTTCGGGTTAGACACTCAGACTGGCTGTCCCCTGTTTCCTTCTGCGGGGGTCCTCCAGGTCGTTGACTCTATTGGGGGTCTCGGTGGAGTTGTTCTTCCTCGCGGCCCGACACCCCTTCTCCTTGCATGCCTCCTCCCTGCCCGGGCCTGCCACCCTGTGGGCGGCCGCCCTGTCGTGAGGGCAGGGCGTTCTTGTTGCATGGGCGTTGAAGCGGACTGTGTTCGCCGACCTCGCGGCTTCCTGCGGGTTTCCGGAGGTCGCCTTGTTCGCATCGGGGGTGCCGCGCCAGTTGCCTTTGGACCTCTCCCTCCGGCCTCGCGCTCCGGGGGGGGTCCGGCCGCTTTCATGGTAGCCTGGTACAGGTGGCGGTCGATATACGTCTTTCCGCCCCCAGACGCGCTGTTGATGTGCCCAGTCCTCGCGAGGCTGCGGCTGTACCACGGCTGCGTTGGCTCCTCGCGCCTCTGTGGCCGGCACGGGCTTGGTCCGCCCGGTTGACGCGGTGGTGCCCGAGTCCGGTCCCTCTACCTGTCTCCGGCTTCCACTTGGGCTCGGTTGGGGACCTGCGGCCCTCGTTGGCCTTCGCATCGTGCTTGTTCATGTGGCACGGTGGCTCCCGGTCCCCGGCCGGGCCCTGACTGACTTCCTGCAGCGTTCCTGGCCGTCTTCTCCTTGGGGGCCTTACGGGTCCCGCTGGAGGTCTTTTCCTAGGTGGCTACAGGCCACTCGCCTGCCATTTGGCTCTCCTTCCCTCGTCCTACGCTCCTTGTTTCACCTCTTCCGTACACGTCACTTTCAAGTCGACGCTATACGTACCCACTTGTCTGCCGTCCGGGGGTTCTTTGGGTCCGTCGCTGGGCTGGTCGTTCCGCCACAGGAGCTGGATTCCTTCCTGACGGCTGCCTTCCGGGATCGACCTCCTCCGCGCCAGGTCCCTCCGCTGTGGGTTCTGGGGCGGGCTCTGGTCCTTCTGGCTTCACCCACGTCTACAAGGGCCGCTACGCCGGTTCCGTTGCTCGGGCGTCCGCTCTTCCTTGTCGCTCTGGCCACTGGGGTTCGGGTGTCTGCACTAGCGGCATTGTCACGGCCCCGGGACTGCGTGCGATTCTCCCCGTCCTTGCGTGGCGTCTCGTTCGCCTCCTCCCCTCCTTTTGTTACCACGCTTGGGAGAGCGGCCCCCTCTTTCCGGCCTTTCGCCGTCCAGGCTTTCCGGCGTGGGCATCCTCGCCATGTGTTGTGCCCGGTGTCAGCCTTGCACTCCTCTGTTGCGTCTGTGGCGCCGCCTTCGGGTACTGCTGTGTGGGTGTCTCCTCGGCCAGGTGGGAGGCTCTCGCGGGTGCAGATGGGCCGCCGCGTTTGTCGGACCGTTCGTGCCCTTCACCCTGTTTGTAGGGGTTCTGCGCACGATGTCAGATCCTTTGCTGCCTCCTTCCGGTTCCTGCCACGTCGATCCTTACCTGCCATCGCCTCAGCGGTTTTGTGGGTCTTCTATCAATTCCTTCATCTCCTCCTACCTCTCCGTGTCCGGTGTTCGACCCCCTCGGCCGGTGATTGCTCTCGGGGGTCCTGTTTCCTGGTGCTCTGGCGAAGATCCCTGGTCTTCCCCCCTTGTCCCTCGTTCTTTTCCTTTGTTTTATATGACAAAGGGGGGGGGGTACGGGTTTGCAACACTGGATTGCAAGTTTGGGATTATGTATTGTTCCAGTACATAAGTGTTTTTGCCACATTGAAAATTGTGTTTTGTTCTTGTGTTCAGTGTTTTTGTTGGTTTTTGAAGAAAAGGGATTTTGGGTACAGTACCTTTTTGGTTTCAGACAAGTCTATGTTTTTGCATTACTATGAATGACGGGCATGTGTTAAAACTGTTCTTTTTAGCTACTCCTCAGTTTTTCACTCTTTTATTAGACTCTCTTGTTTAAATTGTGTCTTTGTCATTCATAATTTTGTTTTATGCATTGGTTTTTTTGGTAGGTTGGACTTGGATGTCCTCCTCCTATTTGTTATGCAGCCTTGACGTTGGATTTGCCAAGACTACTAACAAATTGGGAGGTTTGACGTACCTCCCAACCTACCAAATAGGAAAACCTACTATTTGGTAGTAGTCTTGGAAAATCCAACGTACATAATACCCTCCGTCACGCCGGACCCCTGCCCATCCGCGTTCTTCTGCTGACGTGAGATGTGATAACAAGAGAGGGTCGCTCATGCGCACGTTCGACAGGGATCTGCACATGACGGAACACGGGATGGGCCTTAACCCGGCAAGCGCGATAGGCCTCACGGAAGGCTTCCTATAGGGAACGCGATAGGCCTCACGGAAGCAAGACCATAAAAAAAGCTTTCCAAAAAAAAAAAAAGGGCCTATCAAAAAAACAAAATTTGTCTCTAGGTGAGATAATTCCCCTCCAGTACTCATCCATGTAAATCTCACCCACCCCCCTCCCCTCCTTCCCCACCTTATTCCCCCCTCCCTCCCCTC
The DNA here is from genome assembly GCA_037953745.1 of Lithodes maja. Lineage (NCBI taxonomy): Eukaryota > Metazoa > Arthropoda > Malacostraca > Decapoda > Lithodidae > Lithodes > Lithodes maja. The sequence continues at coordinate 142,891 of JBAKBP010003338.1, forward strand.
CTCAATTATCACCTATTTTCCCTCTAATTATCATCATTTATCGGTTATTTTTCTCTCCCGCGATAATGTAGCACAAGTGGGTTGCAGAAAAGATCGATATGTAACACCCAGACACCAGCCCACACCGCCCCGCTCGTCTCAGTTACCTCACAGACAGCGAGAGAGGAGGGTTGCCTGTAGCTCTCTCTCGCCTGACATTACGACCGGGTGGCCAATATCTTCGTTTTTCACCACCCAAATGCTTTTCCCACTTATTTTAGCACTCTTGAAGGTTCATATATACATCATATATGTAAAATAAAAGCATACCGAAAACAAATAATGGTCTATATTGTAAATATAACGAATTCTGTCAGAATCCAAGGCTAGATATACACAAATAACTACCCTAGCCCCTAGGTCTATTTAGCGCTTACCGGGTTAAGCGGTAACTAAGGTAAACCCCTTTTTCTTCTCTTCTATGCTTTTTTCACCTTCGGTGGTAGTTTTGGTTAATGTACAACGTCTCCTAGAGCAAGATAAGGAGTAGACTCTAGACGTTTTCTTTTTAACCGCGGTTGGAATGACGACATAGCAGTCAAAATAGACAAGTCGTCATTGCAATTAGGTTAATAGCCTTGACGTTGGATTTTCCAAGACTACTACCAAATAGTAGGTTTTCCTATTTGGTAGGTTGGGAGGTACGTCAAACCTCCCAATCTTTGATTTTCTAGTGGCATGCAATTGTTTAAATATTATGTTTTAGAATAGTCTAACATTGGCAAATTGACACTAAAATCATTTAAATCAGACAACTCGATCAATTTCTATGAGTGAGATAGTCGTCCGGTACAACAAATAATTAGCAGTTATCTTGCAAAATGGCGGCTATCTTTAAACTTGTGGAGGCTACAGGTTATGTTTTTCTTAATTCAGCTTTTAATAAATGTTCAGACCAATGTTAGTGTTAGTATTATCCTTTGACTGGTACACTTATATAAGGGTTTGTGAAATTATAGTAACCGCTATAGCGGCCATTTTGGAAAATTGCTGCCACAGCCATCAGGGACTGAATTTGAGATGGCCCAATATCCAAATCTGTTCATAATAAGATAGTCTACTAGTGTGCCAAATTTGGTGCTTTCCTCACAAAATGCACAATTGTTATGCTAAGTTGCCCCACTCTACGTGTAGCTTGTAAGTCAAATATGTTGTAAGCGGTGTTTGAAGCTGTATACAGTAAAATATGTTGTAAGCGGTGTTTGAAGCTGTATACAGTAAAATATGTTGTAAGCGGTGTTTGAAGCTGTATACAGTAAAATATGTTGTAAGCGGTGTTTGAAGCTGTATACAGTAAAATATGTTGTAAGCGGTGTTTGAAGCTGTATACAGTAAAATATGTTGTAAGCGGTGTTTGAAGCTGTATACAGTAAAATATGTTGTAAGCGGTGTTTGAAGCTGTATACAGGAAAATATTTTGTAAGCGGTGTTTGAAGCTGTATACAGTAAAATATGTTGTAAGCGGTGTTTGAAGCTGTATACAGTCAAATATGTTGTAAGCGGTGTTTGAAGCTGTATACAGTAAAATATGTTGTAAGCGGTGTTTGAAGCTGTATACAGTAAAATATGTTGTAAGCGGTGTTTGAAGCTGTATACAGTAAAATATTTTGTAAGCGGTGTTTGAAGCTGTATACAGTAAAATATGTTGTAAGCGGTGTTTGAAGCTGTATACAGTCAAATATGTTGTAAGCGGTGTTTGAAGCTGTATACAGTAAAATATGTTGTAAGCGGTGTTTGAAGCTGTATACAGTAAAATATGTTGTAAGCGGTGTTTGAAGCTGTATACAGTAAAATATGTTGTAAGCGGTGTTTGAAGCTGTATACAGTAAAATATGTTGTAAGCGGTGTTTGAAGCTGTATACAGTAAAATATGTTGTAAGCGGTGTTTGAAGCTGTATACAGTAAAATATGTTGTAAGCGGTGTTTGAAGCTGTATACAGTAAAATATGTTGTAAGCGGTGTTTGAAGCTGTATACAGTAAAATATGTTGTAAGCGGTGTTTGAAGCTGTATACAGTAAAATATGTTGTAAGCGGTGTTTGAAGCTGTATACAGTAAAATATGTTGTAAGCGGTGTTTGAAGCTGTATACAGTAAAATATGTTGTAAGCGGTGTTTGAAGCTGTATACAGTAAAATATGTTGTAAGCGGTGTTTGAAGCTGTATACAGTAAAATATGTTGTAAGCGGTGTTTGAAGCTGTATACAGTAAAATATGTTGTAAGCGGTGTTTGAAGCTGTATACAGTAAAATATGTTGTAAGCGGTGTTTGAAGCTGTATACAGTAAAATATGTTGTAAGCGGTGTTTGAAGCTGTATACAGTAAAATATGTTGTAAGCGGTGTTTGAAGCTGTATACAGTAAAATATGTTGTAAGCGGTGTTTGAAGCTGTATACAGTAAAATATGTTGTAAGCGGTGTTTGAAGCTGTATACAGTAAAATATGTTGTAAGTGGTGTTTGAAGCTGTATACAGTAAAATATGTTGTAAGCGGTGTTTGAAGCTGTATACAGTAAAATATGTTGTAAGCGGTGTTTGAAGCTGTATACAGTAAAATATGTTGTAAGCGGTGTTTGAAGCTGTATACAGTAGGTAGGAGTTTGATGTCATTAGGGAGATTGTTGTATATTTTGGCTCCATGTTATCTGATGTGGGTTTGTGATTGGGAAGAGGGAACAAAAGGCAATCTTAAGTTATTGTTATTTCTCATCTGTATGGGGCAGGAGGCTAGGAATCCTCCTCCCCTTGTACAATTTTCCTACTCTACGAGACAGAGAACGGGCGAGGGAATGCGAAAGTGGTCCCGGACCCTTAGTATAGGAGCTTTAAATGTTGTTTCTGTTCGGGCTCTGTCTCATGTCGGCCACCCCCAGCAATGGGGTATGTGCCTGAGTATATACATACATACATCTATTATTCATATTATAGGAAGAGTAATTATATGATGATAGACCATTAATACTTTTAAATACAAAAGTAGCGCAATTCATAATATTGATGTCAGGAAGTTTTAGTAATTTATTATTCAAAAGGCATCATTGGTACGTTCTTTTTCATAATCCTTCAATTATTCTCACCACTCGTTTTTGTACAATAACCAGCGGGTTGAGTGCCTCTCTGCTCGCGGCGCCCCAAACAGTGTTACAATAGATAAGATTTGAGTAAATTAATTAATAATATGTTAGTATTAGTGATTTTTTACTTAGATAAAATCTAGTTAACTAAAGAATGCCGCATTGTTTAGCAATTTTGTCTCTTAAGATTTTAATGTGTTGATGCCAATGTAAGTTATTTTCTATGGTTACTCCCAGAAACTTGGTTTGTGTACGCTCAGCATGAACAGAGTTGCTCAATAATAAGGGTGGGATTAGCTAGATTTGTTTTTTATGTCGATTGAGGATCATGAAATAAGTGTTCTTAATATTTAAGATAAGCTTATTTGTGAGCAACCATGAAGTAACACGTTTCAATTCGGTATTGATGATATTAATTAAATTTAAAATATTTGTATCACTTATGTATAGGGAAGAGTCGTCGGCAAAAAGAATGTACTTTAGAATGTTACTGGACCTAGTGATTTTGTTAATATATATAAGAAACAAAAGAGGATCAAGTATAGAGCCCTGTGATACCCCACAAATGATTTTGCGTTTGTTAGAAATGTCCTTATTTACATGTACATATTGGTATCAGTTTGACAAGTAGCTGCACAATCAATTATGACCATTTCCTCTTATGCCATAGTGTGCAAGTTTATTTAGCAAGATATCATGATCCACGGTATCAACCACCTTTGACAGGTCGAGAAACACACTAACAGTGAACTCGTCTCTATCAAAGGCTTCCAACACATATTCACTAAAACATTGTAGGGTAGTTTATGTTGATTTTAGGGGTCGAAAGCCAAATTGATTAGATGATAATAGATTGTTAATATTTAGATATTCCATCACTTGTGCATATATTATTTTCTCTAGAACTTTCCTTATTGAGGGTAAAATAGATATTGGTCGGTAATTATTGATTTCATGGATAGATCCGGATTTGTGAATAAGAATCACTTTAGCTACTTTAAGCGAATCAGGGATTATACCAGAACTAAGAGACAGATAACATAATTTATGTGGTTGAGTAGTGGGCTCAAAATTAATGAAGCATGTTTGATGACTTTAATGGGCAACTAATCATGGCCCGCTGAACTATCATAGATTGAGTTTAGAATATTGTGTATTTCTACTTCAGTGATCCTTTGAAACTTAAATTCATTTTCATTAGGAGGACGTAAAAACGAGGTAAAACAGACTTCAGATGGCTTTAGTTGTTCAGATAATGTTGGGCCAATGTTAGTGAAATGATCATTGAATAGTTCAGCTGGGGCTAAGTCACTATCGTTATCAATTTCAACAAGTGAGATATATATATGTACATATATATATATATCTCAATTATTGAAATTGATAACAATATATATATACAAGGGGAGGTGTGGCGGAGTGGTCTTGCCACTGGACTGGTAATCCAATGGACCCAGGTTCGAATCCCAATATGTCAATGGAAAGATTTTATTGGGATGGAATTTGTGCTGTACCTAGAGTATCAGTGCATTACCACAGCACACCGAAATGCCAAAAAAATACCCTCATTGTTCCCTGATTAAATAGCATTGTATGAATATTCCCATATTCAAAAATATGCTACAGGGGGGCAATGCCTAGTGAGTTAATTGCTCAATAGGTGGCGTTCTGAGAGTGAGGGTCCGAGTGTGGGGGCTGAGACTGTGAAGCACGGAGGCAAGGCGGCTTCAGAGATGGGATTGCTTCGAGCCAGGGTGCTTCGCATGTCTCACTCCCTAGACTGGAACAAGACCTCACGGGCCTCACCGTGTTCAGCGGTAGAGTGTAAGGCTATCAGCCTATGCCCGAGAGGGAGTAGTTGGAATATAGAAGAAAAAAAAATATATATATATATATACAGTATATACAGTATATATACAGTATATACAGTATATATACAGTATATACATTAGAACCTCCTAGTTTTACTAGTGTTTCCATAATGAATGTGTTATATATTATCACCAATTGGCTGTGAGGTCTGTTAACTGGCTGCCCTGATGACCTACACTTCACCAGGATATTTGTAATATTCTGGTGGTTAGTGATGGCGGGGGAAATGAGCCTAATGCCACCTTGGGGCCCACTCACCAACAGTTTATGTCCACAGATTCCGGTGAGGGAGCCACTTCAGAAATTGTAATTTTTAGCACACTTTCGCGAGTGTGACTGAGGAGCATGTTAACCTGTGTTTTAGCATGATGTTTATGTGGGGAGAATGTATGAGTGTCGAATACATGTTGCTGTTCATAGATCTTATCCTCAAATATGTGAAAGTTTGATTACAAAATAACCATAACAGCTCACACAAACATTTTAGGAGAATGCTACCTTGTTATTTGTTTTACATATGAAAATAGATGTAAGTACATATACCTATGAAACCAATGTTTATGATTAAATACAATAACACGCATAACAATATTGTAATGCATGATAAGCATTTCTACAGTTCCTACTAAAATGCAATATATGTCATTATATTTATAATACCATTTGTTTATCATCACTATCACTATTGCTTGAGTATGATATGACCGTCATCTCTACCTATAAATAATTAATATTAATATTATCAAGTAGACCAGAATTTTTCAAGTATTTTGAATGCTAGTTAATTACTCTTCAATTAATATGGGTTACCAATAATAATATCTCCTTGTAATATTGTGGGATATGTTTATACCTTAGATTCTACGACATCACAACCCAACCCAAAATATGTATGTATATAACACTCAGACCATTCAACAGAAGTAACTTACCTTAACAGTCAAGATTACACACCCGAAATTTATGTTCCTTATAATTTACCTTATACTTATTTCAGTATATTATACGTTCCATATAATATTATTTCAGTCATGTACTGTATATTATACGTTCCATATAATATTATTTCAGTCATGTACTGTATATTATACGTTCCATATAATATTATTTCAGTCATGTACTGTATATTATACGTTCCATATAATATTATTTCAGTCATGTACTGTATATTATACGTTCCATATAATATTATTTCAGTCATGTACTGTATATTATACGTTCCATATAATATTATTTCAGTCATGTACTGTATATTATACGTTCCATATAATATTATTTCAGTCATGTACTGTATATTATACGTTCCATATAATATTATTTCAGTCATGTACTGTATATTATACGTTCCATATAATATTATTTCAGTCATGTACTGTATATTATACGTTCCATATAATATTATTTCAGTCATGTACTGTATATTATACGTTCCATATAATATTATTTCAGTCATGTACTGTATATTATACGTTCCATATAATATTATTTCAGTCACGTACTCTATATTATACGTTCCATATAATATTATTTCAGTCATGTACTGTATATTATACGTTCCATATAATATTATTTCAGTCACGTACTCTATATTATACGTTCCATATAATATTATTTCAGTCATGTACTGTATATTATACGTTCCATATAATATTATTTCAGTCATGTACTGTATATTATACGTTCCATATAATATTATTTCAGTCATGTACTGTATATTATACGTTCCATATAATATTATTTCAGTCATGTACTGTATATTATACATTCCATATAATATTATTTCAGTCATGTACTGTATATTATACGTTCCATATAATATTATTTCAGTCATGTACTGTATATTATACGTTCCATATAATATTATTTCAGTCATGTACTGTATATTATACGTTCCATATAATATTATTTCAGTCATGTACTGTATATTATACGTTCCATATAATATTATTTCAGTCATGTACTGTATATTATACGTTCCATATAATATTATTTCAGTCATGTACTGTATATTATACGTTCCATATAATATTATTTCAGTCATGTACTGTATATTATACGTTCCATATAATATTATTTCAGTCATGTACTGTATATTATACGTTCCATATAATATTATTTCAGTCATGTACTGTATATTATACGTTCCATATAATATTATTTCAGTCATGTACTGTATATTATACGTTCCATATAATATTATTTCAGTCATGTACTGTATATTATACGTTCCATATAATATTATTTCAGTCATGTACTGTATATTATACGTTCCATATAATATTATTTCAGTCATGTACTGTATATTATACGTTCCATATAATATTATTTCAGTCATGTACTGTATATTATACGTTCCATATAATATTATTTCAGTCATGTACGGTATATTATACGTTCCATATAATATTATTTCAGTCATGTACTGTATATTATACGTTCCATATAATATTATTTCAGTCATGTACTGTATATTATACGTTCCATATAATATTATTTCAGTCATGTACGGTATATTATACGTTCCATTTAATATTATTTCAGTCATGTACTGTATATTATACGTTCCATATAATATTATTTCAGTCATGTACTGTATATTATACGTTCCATATAATATTATTTCAGTCATGTACTGTATATTATACGTTCCATATAATATTATTTCAGTCATGTACTGTATATTATACGTTCCATATAATATTATTTCAGTCATGTACTGTATATTATACGTTCCATATAATATTATTTCAGTCATGTACTGTATATTATACGTTCCATATAATATTATTTCAGTCATGTACTGTATATTATACGTTCCATATAATATTATTTCAGTCATGTACTGTATATTATACGTTCCATATAATATTATTTCAGTCATGTACTGTATATTATACGTTCCATATAATATTATTTCAGTCATGTACTGTATATTATACGTTCCATATAATATTATTTCAGTCATGTACTGTATATTATACGTTCCATATAATATTATTTCAGTCATGTACTGTATATTATACGTTCCCTATAATATTTCAGTCATGTACTGTATATTATACGTTCCATATAATATTTTGTACAAGCGTTAGCAGTTCATCTTTATAGAATACTTGTTGGTTATTTATATTTCAAGTTACTAATTGTTTGGTGCTATTGAACATGATTAAAATAGCTGTAAAAGTTGCCAACAACTTAATTAGTTCTAAATTTTAAACATAGTGGCAGATTAGATTAACTATTTCATTAAGTTTCCGTAGAAAAGTAATATGATATCAGCTTTCCTTTAATTTGATATCAGCTTTCCTTTAATTTGTTCTATGCATATGAAGGAAACAAAAGGCACGCTGCCTGTAACGAGTGTACCCCCCAAAGCCAAAAAGTAACACAGAACAAAATTCAAAGGACATTGGGGTCAAAATGCCTGGACACGTGAAGTATAAAGCAGTCTAAGTCATGATGAATGAATGACTGATTGAGGGAGAGAGTTCCAGAGTTCATATGTTAAGTAGAAGAAAGACTGAGAAAATTTGCTAATTCTTGAGGTGGAGAGCTGGACAGAATAGGAGTGGGACTGTGTTGAAAGGCGTGTGCCTCGCACTCACCACAAGGAAAGGGGTATGCACTGAGAGAGATATAAAGAACACTGATTGTTGTAATGGCAATAGAAGAGTGAAAGAGATTCATCACTGTGGTGTGTAGAAAAAGATTGTAGGGAACTAGTAAGAGGAAGTTAGTTAAATGCTTTTGACTCTACTATTTCGAGAAGTGCAGGATGGCTGGAACTTCCCGACAAATGCGAACAATATTCGATACATAGACGCACTGTGCCCCTATTCAGAGCAAGAAACTGTGCAAGGGTGAAGAACCCATAGAGACAGTTGAGCACACCTAACTTCTCAGAAGCTGTTTTAGCAAAAGTGGGAATATGATCTGTCTAAGAAAGGTTTAATGAAAAAGATACACCAAGAATATTAAGAAAGGATGAAGGGTAAATTTGTGTATATTTGAAGAGTAATTGATAGTCTTGTGGAAGATTGTGATGAGTAGATAAGATAAATTGGGTCTTTGAAGCATTGAAAGTAACAAGATTTTCTCTACCCCAATCAGAAATAATTGATAGATCAGAAGGTATGCATGTCATGGCCTCGTCACGTGACTTTTGTAGTGATTGCATGCTGGGTTGTTGTGAAAAACTAGTTAAGTTGTGTAAGGTAGAGTGATCAGTACATGAGTGGATGGGACTATTGGTACAGCTGAGATCATTAATGAATATCAGAAAGAGAACTGGAAACAGGACAGAACCCTGATATACCCTGGAGTTGATAGGAGGAAGTGAACGATAGCCGTCCATAACTGCAGCTATGGAATGCACAGAAAGGAAATAAAGGCACAGATAGAGGGTAAGAAACCGAACGAAGGTAGTTTGGAAAGTAGAGATTTGTGCCAGATTCTATTAAAAGCTTTCGATATGTCTAGCGCAATAAATATTGTTACGACTGGGGTTCAAATATATCAGGGCTCTTATTCATTGGACTAGTAATGGCATAAATGTTACAACGGAAAGCGCTAGCTCCAACCTCTGAAGTATATTCCCAGTGAACAAAGAACACAAATACTCTACAGAGTTCTATATGCAATAATAGGCTATCAAACTCTCAATAAATGTGCGTCTACTCTAGGCTTAATGTTATGTGACAACAGCCTATTACTACCTATAACCGAAGGTGCTTGGTTATGGTATACAAAGTAAGGTGGTAAGAGAAGTTACAGCTTACGTTACTTTAATCAATAAATGTCAGGCACTCCTGCATGAAAGAAAGTGCACTAAAGTCCTTCAACACTAACAAGGAATCTTCTGTAAATGTTAGATGTTATAAAGATGCTCGTATCGGAAATGGAACCCAAAAAGGCAGGCAGCGGAACAATGCTCGTGCAGGCTATGCACACAAAAAGGCAGAATATATAATGCCGTCGGAGCCAAGAATATCCTAAACACTACAACACTAATAATAATCGCCACAATGCAGTATTCCTATCAACAAAAAGAGCCTATGTCGTTTGTGTCTCAATACATCAAACTAGGCTGCGAAATGCTTGTGTAATCATAAATGGGTATGCATAAAAAAAGAGTAATTAGGTTAATACACTTAATGTCTACTGTGACTGATAAAGTCTAGCTAGAGTCAATGATACGAGATACTGGTGCGCATGGCATGCTGCATAGCCTAGTGCAAATCTCAAGTCTGTGCGTCAAATATTACGTTATAATGAAGGGTAGCTCTCTTGAGAAACCTTAATACCGAAGTATTAAGCGTTCTCCTGGCGTACCTCAAAGACAAACAATCGAGACTAGAACAGTGCAGAATGGTATAGGCAAAAAGCCCTCATTCGTGCATGCTCTACTCTCAATGGCACACAGACTAGAATTTACTCAATCAACTCCAGTTCTCAGGTATGTCGTGCCGCTTTTAACTAAAGCCAGCACTCATAGGAAACAATACCTATTATATCAGACTCCCAGTCTAGCATTCTCTAATCCAGCAGAACACTAATAATTATAGGAGCAGCAATATGAAAGCCAACCAATGCTTCGTGACCCACTTATCTTAACAACTAACATACACAGATTATATCAGACCTTAACACACAATACAACTGGCCAGCATGAAGCTGATTTTGCAGAGTTAACCAGAGGGGATATAATGTTAATAAAGGTGGTGAAAGATATGGAAAATGAGAGATAGGCAGAGGAAAAGATGCTCAGGGGCGGAGCGGGAATAGATAGCAAGGGAAAAAAGATGAGTGTGTTCTAGAAACCAGATCTGAGGGAGAGAGTGGCGAGGAACCAGTATATATACTCGCACTAGCTCGAGCCGCGTGGGAAAACAACGGTTACGAGTCGACCGACCACTCACAGAGCTCGCAGCATGGTAAGGACCTCTCTCCACCAACCCCCGCGAGGCAGCCAGCCGTGACGTCATCGAGCGGGACAAAAAACACTGCGCGCCCCCTCTCACTCTGTTCTACTCCCTCTCTCTCTCCCAGATCCTATCATTACTAGTTAATGACAAAACATATACTTTACAATTAAATATATAAAGCCTTGACATGGGCGAAAACAAAGAGCCTTTCTGGACTGCCCATGACACGAGCTTTCATATGAAATAAAGCACACTCTAATACATAAACTGTAGCCCCATCCACTGCCCTGGCGATCCTAGCGAGTCACTGTAGGACAAGCCATGCGGTTCTAACGGAGTGGTCAACGTCACACCCCCCCCCAAGATTTTTCTCAGAGGCCCCAAGGCTCACAAAAATCTGATGGTTAGAACCCATGCTATATCTCCACTTCCCATCACCCAGCGGCAGTAAAATATCTGGCACAGTTCTTCAACAAAACATTCTTTTCAAAATTATAACCCTCCCAACACAATAGGTTAAATTATATGTAGTTATGCTCCTCAAGAGCGAGCTTCTCTAGCCCAGCATTCTGAGAGGAGTGCAACTCAGAATTACTGCTATAACATACTGAAAAAATTCAACTATCAAAGAAAGTTTTTTATTTGATTTTTATGTTTTTAATTTGTTTATTTCGGCTGCACTATAGGGGCAAGCCTAGTTTGTTCTTCTATACCAAACGCTCAACTCCTGCTTTACGACCCAATACGCTGGGCTACAACTGCGAGCCAACAAGCACCAAGCGCAAAAATACTATTCAAACTAAAGCAGGAGGCTACCCGTGTGTCAATCTACCCAGGATCATATACCCTTGAACGACCATCTGCAACCAAGTTGTCACAACCGGCAATATGGCGTATGTCCAGGTTATATACCAATAACCTTAGTGACCACCTGGTCAGCCTCATATTCCGATTGTGAAACTGGTCCAAGAACTTGAGAGGGTGACAATCTGGGTAAACTACAACGACCGGACCATAGGCTGGAACACAGACTTCGAAATGCCTCAGAGCAAGTACAAACCGCCAGCAGCTCCTCCTCGACAACAGAGCAGCTCCCCTGGGCCGAATTGTACTTTTCCGAGCAGAAACTAACAGGATGCTCCAGCCCATCATCGTCCTTTTCCACAAGGACGGCACCAGCCCCCCACACCACTAGCCTCCGTTGCTAGTTGGAAAGATAGGCTAAAGTCAGGGGCCCTGAGGATCGGGTGAGTGCACAACAGGTGTTTTACTTCTCCAAACACCCTCTCACACTCAGGCGCCCACTTGAACTTCTCATCCTTCCAGTTATCCTCCACCTGAGCTTGACTGTCCCGTTCTCCTTCTCCACCTTGACTGCTAAACGTCATCACAGGCACAGTGAGAGGCTCAGGGGGGTGCCTCCCATACTCCTTCATGGGATTAACATGACATAACTGATTGCGCTTCCGTCTGTCTGGAGTGGCTACCAAGTAAACCAGGTCCGATAGCTCCTCCACCACCCTATAAGGACCAGTGTACTTCGCGGATAAGGGGTGACCTACAAGGGGGCAGTAGAATCAACACCTCCTGACCCAC